>VZTF01007560.1:0-37507 GCA_013397755.1 Cnemophilus loriae | reverse complement strand
GGGCGGACCCGGCGGCCGGGCCGGGCCGGGCCGGGCTGGGCCGGGCCGGGCCGGACGGGGCGGAGGCAGGGGCAGACGCGTGTGTGTGGCCTCTGTGCAGCCACACGAGCGCGGCCGTGCCTCCCGCGCCTCCAAAATCCACGGCAGGAACGATGCCGCTCCCAACCCACCGGCCTGTGTGGCTGTCTAGGGGGAAGGCACCTACCCCGCACCGGGAAGGTTCTGGTCTTAAGTGTCCGAGGGATTCAGGGACTCTTCATCCCTTGCCCTAGGAGCCAGAGCATCTTCTCCCCTCCTATCGCGACATCCTGGCGGTGGGGGTGAAGGCATGAGGGCCTGGAGGGCCACCTGTGTTGGGCCACCTGCAGCCCTTGCATGGTACCGATGTGTTGGCGTGCTCAATATTTACAGCTGAACATGGGCAGTGAGCTGGCCCGACCCCATACAGACCCAGAGCAGCCTGGAGTTCTAAGATGCTAAGTGTATTTTTATGTTGCCGTTTCATCTTTGCCTGTCTCTTTTCAGAGATGGTACAGCTCCTGATTTTCATCAATATTTAAAAGCTGTGTTCCTGGAGCTCTCTCTCTAGGAAATTAGCATCTTCATCAAGAAACACCAGACAGGGAAGCTGCTAAAGGCGACTTTTCTTACCTAAAAATAATTGTATTGCTCAGTAACAAAGACCCAGAGTGTTCTTCTGGGTACATGGACACTCCACCTCAATAACTGCCTTTTAGTAGAACATTAAATCACTGCCATTATTAAAGGTCAAACGTACCATAAAATTTCAAATTTCAAAAGAGATTTTCAATCCACGCACAAGAACAAAGGGTACCTTTATGTATCAGTCAGGTTGTTCACACTGACCTTGTATGCTTGCATAGCACAGTGCTTCCAAACACTTCTGGAGAGTGGGACCCCAACACAGTAGCAGAATTATGCATTGCATGTGCCTTTGTACCCATGGTTTTCAGTACACAACCTTTGTCTGATTTATGCTTTTATCTAGGCTGAAGGAAATGCAAAACTTTGGAAACCACAGAGAAGGCTGGGAATCCAATGCTGAAACAGCTCTGCAGACATTTAAATGTGTCAGTTAGAATGAACCTCCTATCACTTGTGTGCCACTTTTTCCACTTAGCTGGAAGCAAATCTCATAAAATACCATAAACCATAAATAAACCATAGCTCAGGGAGATCATCCTTCAGCAGAGGGGCTACCATTTCTGCTTTGTAAGGAGTGTTTGCAAGCTGCCCCTGCCAGAAGGAACTGCAGCAAAGTGACAAGCGTGAAGGCACGTACACCACAGACTTGTTATACCATCTATAGCATCCTTTCTAACAGTAAGATCTTGATTTCCATCACAAATTCTGTTTCTTGCAAATCTGAAAATACAGTTAGTATTTTCAATAATTTAGACTGGTCTCCAGGAGGTTAAGCATCATGCTTTATATGCAATATTATATGTTTAAAATGTTAAAAAAATTACAGTATGTTATACAGTATAAAGGCAAAATTTTTTGTAACACACATGGAGATAATGCTAACAGGTCTTTTTACATCAATTGCATTTGTTTTCTTTGCCTGTTTCAGATGAAAAACTGGCAAAGTGAATGTTAGTCCTTCCAACTCTCAAGATTCAGCAAGCACTTCCCATTTTGTGCTTGCAGCACATAGTTTGAAGGTGCAAACAGTATCTCTGAGGTAGAACAAATAGAATTTATAGGTAAATGCACTAATTCAGCATGTTGCATGGGAATCACAAGCCAGCTATGCTAGGTGATATCTTCAGCAATGTGGTCTAAAATGAGTAAGTCTGATTCACATTTGAACAAAACTGTGACAGCGTTAGAACGGTCAGCAAGATGGTTCAAAAAACTTAGGCCATTTGCAGTTTTACCATAAGACTGCCCACTCCCTCCCACCCCCCTCTATTGCAGTAATGCAAAAGATTCACTCCAGAATGACTGCAAACAATCTTTTTGTTCTGCAAATCTACCTCGGTAGCACCATGTACCTACACCAGCAGTAGAAATCCAGTTCACCTTCAAATAAGAAATACTATAAATGCCCTTTGCTGTACAAAGCTCTGAATCTCATTCCTGATGCACACACTAACAGTCACCTCAGAACCATAGTCTGTTGTAGTTTCCAGACATACAACGTCCAGAGATCACGCTAGCCCCTTCTCAGGTACCCCGATGACAGTTCTGCAATCACATTACTTCAGGTGTTGTTCTAAAATGCTTAAATCTGCTAACAAGACACTGAGTAAAAGAAAATATAGCGACAGACGTGTAGGTAGTTGTTTCAGTATGGAAAGTTCCTGAGGAGTCCGTGGTGAGAAGAGATGGAAGAAGTCAAGCTGCCCAGGACAGGTATTATTGCCAGCACCACAGTGTTCAGAATGGTGCAGGATAAGGTAATAAACTTTCCTGCTCCAGAGTTTAACTGATTCAACAGAAACTGAAAAAATAATAAAATAAATTAACAAAAAGCTGAAGACATTACACTACGGAAAGCAACATTGCCTTTCCTTGTCATCTCAAGAATTGGCCCAGAGAGAGAGAGAGCTTGTATGGAGAGACTTTGCCCAGTGTCAAATGAAAGCTTTCTTCACCTCTTCCTAGCATAGCAGTTTTGTAGAAAAGACATATTAAGATTTCAAGACCACGTTTTAATGGGATTGCTTGCTGGACTGAGGTTTGAAAAAGTAGGTTCAGTTCGCCTGTGATTTTAAACTAAAGTAGGTCATCCTTCCTATTTAGTGCTCCTAGAAGCATGCCTTTCCTGCTCCAGAAATTTTAAAAAAAAGGTATCTGCAGGTTATTAAAATAATTCCTGTCTTTTTACCATCAATATAGAAAATGTAAAAACATGCTAAACCACCCCCCAGCCCCACAGTTAAAAAACAGCTTCTTCCTGCAACTCAAAGGCCCCACAGTGGTATACTGACTGCACATAATACTCAAATTGAGTTTACATCAGTCAGATCTGATGAGCTGAAACTCTTTATGCCTATGTTACCTGAAATGAAGGAGGAGGAAAAAGAACATTTTTGTATGTAAAGATTTTTTACATAAGAGCAGTCATGGAATAGAGAAGCGTGCAAATATCTTGCCAGCCTTCTAAAGCTTAAATTTTAAGCCATGTATGGATGTGCTCTGTGATTTCAGCAGGGTTTCCATGTTCAGAGCAAAGCATCTAGGCAGTGTTCACATGTTCCAGACTGCACTCTATTTCAAAAGTGCTGAGGTCCGAGTATTTAGCACCTCTAAGACCTCTAAGCACCTCTCATTTTACATACCTAGCTATGACATGACAGCCTTCCCACGGCACAGCACGTGGGCTTTGTTTGAAGGAAGTGGAATATTCAATTACTTTATTTCCAAACTAGTTTCTAGTACAGTAAATTGTCTTGATAAAAAAAAAAAAACCAGCAAGGTACTTCTGTACCCTGCACTGTCAACACCAATACCTACCAAATAAAAATTAAAAATTCCACAAGTGTCATGATGCAGGTCAAGGGAAAGCAGACAGGCTTTATGGAATGATGGTAAATGCCTCTTCTCTCTCTCTGGAGGGAAGCTCCCTAGTCAAGGGTCCTCCACCAAGGCACCCACCCCTTGTTTTACAGCCAGCAGTGCAAAACGCTCCCATCAAAGGACCCGAGTGCAAATCTGTAGGAACTGAGATGTCTTGCTCATTCCTATCTGTTGTTCTTTTACTAAAAGGAGTATCCCAAGACCACTGGTGAGTGTATGTCATGCACATCGTAATTTTCTCTTCCTGTTGTGCACAGCTATTCTTTTTCAACACCAGCCAGAAGCTTTGTTATAGCAGAAAATCATTGTAATTTGGCTCAGGGATGGGAAACAAATCATGCCTTCATTTTTAATGTAAATGTAAACATTAGCAAAAGGCACACAATGCTGTATTCCTTCTAGACATAAATAAAGCCAAAACTAATTTAAAAGTTTTTAAACCCTTCACTGTCAGTTATGTTCTAGAGACCTTGACTTTTTACTCAGAAATTAATTTAGTTTTCTGTGACAAGCTGGCTGAGCAGTTTGGAAAATGCCAGGAAAGAATACATAGACTGTCTCTCATATGTAGTTGTGTCCCTGAGAAATAACTCAGCTCGGAAAATGAGGGAGAAAGATACAAGAAGAGAAATGGAAACACACACCATTGGGGATTTTTTTTTCCTTTTAGAAATAATATCACTGTTAGAATTTATTTTCATACAAAATCTTACAGAGCTGAAGGCTGAGATATCTCTGAAGAAACATTCAAGGATCATTTTATAACCATCGGAACTCAGCTGACTCCACAGAGACTGGTGAGATAGCAACATAAACCTACTGCTAGAGAAAGCAGCAACACCTATTCGAGTTCAGTCTGAGCACAAGATTTCTGATTCCACATGTGGGATCTGATCAGTGCAGTTATGAACCAGCATCTCCTTACATGAGAACAGACTGATTGTCCTTCCTAGGTGCATGAATGACTGGCTTTAGGGCTGAGCAAGACAGATCATAGGACACTTCTTAAATGAGAAATTCCATTAGTTTCCATTCCATGGAAAAATGCAGCACTATATAAAATGGAAAATATTACTATAGTAAATATAACATTATTTGGTGGCACAAAATGAGTGCAATACATAACATTTCTAATTATTCAGTCCTAATTCTTAGTATAATTGTCCTTCTAAAGTAAAATAGAAAATTAAAAAAAAAGAAACATAACATGTTTTCATTGAGGCTGAGTTCAACCTGCTGTTGCATTCACACATATTTCTATCATAATAAATCATCCTATTTTAATCTTGTCATTTTTACAGTCCCAAGGCAACCTCAGTTCATGCACAGAACACTTACACCTCTTTCACTGACACATCTCACAGCATTTGCTACAAATTGCATAAAATGTGAAAGCAGGCACAAATATAGCCTCATGCTGTTCTATTTGACCAATTTCTCTCAGAGTGTGCCATAGTGCAGAGCATACATTACTTGAGGAGGAGATCCAGAGAGCTTCCCTTTCATCATGCATTCACTTTATTAGTACTGCCTCCCTTACTCCTGACTGAGAAGAAATGCACCATAAAAACTTTTACTTATTAATGAGAAATTTGGAGAAAATTCGTTGGCAGTGTGCCTGAAGAACATCACTGATTGTCACTGCCTTTGAAAAAGGGGAAGGGAGGAAAGAAAGGTGGTGTTTCAGAGACACCTTTGATTGTGTTTTCCATCTCTTTCATAAATCTGTCCAGGGATTGCAAATGTATCCATTCACAAGGGTTCTTTCACAATTTGAGCACATACTTTCGTGTCCTGGGATTCCCTCCAAATGACCTCAGTAAGGGAGACCAATTATTTCCCCCACATAGGAATGAAACTACTGTTTGCATTTACAAGTGCATCAATTAAAGGTTTAATTGAGTTTATTGTACTTGCAGAAAGGAGAGATCTGCTCGGGTTCTGCTGACCTCAAATGACAGAGAGTATCTCAGTGTGACAAATGACCGTAACTCTTATTTGAAAAAATGATGTTTCTCAAACATCTGGGGCAGCATAAAAATAAAAACAGGACATGAGTGGGAACAGTGGGTTGAAGATTTCTCTTGGTAGCACTCACTATCTTTGCCCTATATCAAACAGCAGTGTAGGCTGCTGAGACTGGTGTGCTCAATCTCTGATTCACTGAGAACTGACCTAAATTTTAAGGAAATTCCTGCTATTATTAAGAAAAGTAAAGTGTGTATTTATGCATTAGTTAACATAAAATAATATCAATCCTCAAATGAAAGTATAAACTATAGAAGAAAGGAAATATTATTTTTTCAAATGTTTACTTTTTATGAAAGGTTTTGTTCATCAAAAATTTAACTTTCACAGAATATGTAGCCCTTGATATTTAATTGAATTGCTGTAAAAATCTCTTACTGTTTTTGACTCTAATAGTAGAATGATCTGCATCTCATGGAAGTACCAGATAAATCTTGCTCAGCATCTCTTCTTACCATCATTTTTTTTTGTTTTAAATTTAGAAAATATCAAAAACAACAAAGTGAGATAACAATAGTTCCCATAACAAACTTACTAGATACCACATTTTTCCATGGAAAGGAAGTGAACAAATAATATAGATGAGCAAAAGTGCTTTAAATAATCTAGATTAACTGACATAGGCAGCTATTTTGTTGGTCGACACATATATTTATATTTAGATATAAAATATTCCAAAGGCGAGCTATCTTTGTCGTTATCTCCAGAGATTTCTAAATCAGAGGAAGGATGTGAGTAAGTGGATGACAGATACAGCAGGTAGTGAACCACTGGCCCACGTGCACACTTGCCATTTCCTACTACTGTATCAGCTACTGAGTTTCAATTCAGTGATTTCAGATGGAATTTACTGCTTGATCTTAGCAGGCATAGTACAATGCTGCACTAGAGGAAGTGAGAGCCATCAGAAAATACGAAATCTCCACCAGCTCAAAAGCCAAACCGAGATTTAAAGTTCACAGTACAGTCAAACAGTGTTAAACATATTGTAGGTAGGAGGTTTTTTGCACTGCTGTTGCAAGAGTGTCATTTGCCTTAATCATACACTAGAGCTTCAAATAAATGTGAGTTTCAAAACCAACTCCAAACAGAATAACCCAGAACAAAAATAATTATAATATTACATAATTATAATTCCCCAAAAGTCCTTAAAGCGCATGTTGGGGGGAAAAAAGAATCCTAAATATTTAATCAAAACACCAAAACCTGTTCACTCTGTAAATTAGGCAACTACTTTTAAAAGACAGTATTACCTACAAATATTTTAAACTTGCTCTGTCTTCTACACATGTCCCAGCTCTTCCTCTATCAGAATCATCACTGTTAATTTTTTTGTCTATTCTTCAGAACACTTCTATTCTAAATCTGAATAAAGTAAAGGCCTATGACTGAGCTTGTGATGAGAGCTGTGTTCATAGTTTGAGACAGAAAGTCCATTTCTTAAATGAATACATTTCCTTTAACAGATTCCTTGTAATATTTCTTCCTTTCTGGAAGAAATAAATAAAAAGATCTGTCCTGGTTTCTGCTGGGATAGAGTTAATTTTCTTCTTTAGCTGGTACAATGTGATGTTTTGAATTCAGTATGAGACCGATGTTGATAACACACTGATAGCTCAGTTGTTGCTCGGCAGTGCTTACCCTGAGCCAGGAGCTTTTCAGGTTCCCGTGCTCTGCCAGTGAGGAGCTGCACAAGGACCTGGGAGGGAGCATGGCCAGGACAGCTGACCCGAACCGGCCAAAGGGATATTCCAGACCATAGGGCATCATGTCCAGTATATAAACAAGAGGGAGTTGGCTGGGATGGGCCGATTGCCACTGGGGGATGGGCTAGGAATCAGTCGCTGGGTGGTGAGCAGTGGTGTTGTACATCACTTGTTTCTATTGGTTTTTACTGCTCCTTGTCTCTCTTTTCCATTAAAATTGTCAGCAGCAGTAGTAGTATATTTTATTTTGTTTCCATTATTAAACTGTTCTCATCTCAGCCCATGAGCTTTGCCTCTTCTTTCCAATTCTCTTGCCACTGGGGTGAGGGTAGTGAGGTAGCAGCTACATGGCTCTTAGTTACTGGCTGGAGATAAACCACAACAGGCATTTTTGGTGCCTAGTGTAGGAACCGGAGGATTGAGATAACAACAGATCTGATCAAAGCTTGTTAAAACAAATTACTTTAAGGAACCATTGAATTGATTTAATTGTTGCTGGTCACCATGTTGTTTCATTTGCTGTCTGCATGTGTGTTCATAGGCGCATTATAAAACACTGTTCTTGATGCACACGTTCCCTGTGGTGATGCTGATCGTCGATGTGGTCTGGGCTAAAGTTATGACTCTGTTATTCTTTGCAGGAGTGGTTTATGACATGGTAGAGCGGCTGGTCATGAACCAAATCTTGTCTGTGTGCTTGGCACTGCATCACCTCTGAACCTCGGGAGCCATCTGGTGGGAACTGTTAATGATCACACATTTTAGCTGTTGCTCGTAGCGTCAAAAGGACCTTAATTTCCTAAACATTTATTTAATTTGCCTGTTTTGCTGTGTATGAATATGACAGTTTGCGAGATGAGCTCAGAAAGCCCAAGCGGGACATTGTTCCTCAGGTAAACACTCCCAAGGATTTACATTAAATCTGTAAGAGATGGGCAGGGATGTTTCCTGCAATAATTACACATAGATTTACTTTTCCTAATTTTTTTTTTCTGGAACTTAAAAAATACTAATTAATTGATAGTAGAGCTTCCATTAAACTCCAAAGATGCTGATCTTCCTTAAGAAACTATGGAATAATGTGCTGTTCAAACAGCAAATGATGAGACTTAAGCAGGAAAGCATTAATATCATATTAATGAATCAAAGAAATCCTTTGAAGGGAATTTTCTTCACCAGATAAGAGAAAGTAATTATCGGCGGGGGAGGATGTGGGTCACAGCAGAAAGGATGCCATACTCTACCAGGGAGAGACACCCCGTGGTAGCAGCCTGAATTGCCATTCCTGCAGCCGCTTGCAAAGAAACAGCAGAATGAATCTTATACAGTGATTAAACAATTGCTTATAAAACCATCCCTTTTAATAATACAGGTAGCAACAGGACAGATCTGATGTAAAAGTGGCAATTTCTGTTTCCAAAATGCCACTCACAAATTTAAGCTCATCTTCAAGCTCACAAACCAAAGTGTTGATCTTTTTCATGCCTTCCTCTCCCCTTGCCTGAGGTGTGACTGTCCATGCAGCTAGAGCTCTCATTCTGTCACATCCTCTATTAACTCAATTTACAAGAAACTCTTTTGCCATCAGTGCCAGGCACCCCCACCATCTCATCACAGTAAGAAAATTCTGCTGCCTAAAGTTGTTTTTTTCAAATTTCTTGTCTTCACTTAAAAGATCCTTCAAAGCCCTCCCCTCCTCTGCCTTTTGCTGACACCTTTGTACACTTACATTTGTAGACTAGACCTCCTAATTCCCAGACAAAGGATACAGAGGTAAATCAAGGCTTTCCCAACTGTAAAAGCCAAAAGAACTCACAGCCACAGAGGTCACTGCAGCTTTGGTCAGGTGTGGTATCATGATGTACCCAAGCTGCCTGTTGAGGTCTCCTCAGGTCCTCTACTCTGCTCACTCTGGCCAGGGGAGGCCATGCAGCACATGTGTCCCAAAACGCAGCATGTTAACTGGACCCTCTCTGCAATTAAGAAAGCATCTAGGCCCCAGCCAAATTGCTCAAAAGAAGTTCTGCCCTCAGCAGAGCAGTGGTGCTGCTCCATGCTTCTCTGTAGGTGTTCAGAGATGCCCCAGAAACAGGAGGATCAAGTAGGGCTGCTGTGAGGTAGGTGATTTTTCTAATACAGTCAAAGGACAGAGAGGAAAATGGGGCATTTTATTCTTTAGAGGGTTTCCTGATGATTCCCATGTGTGTTGGAAATAAACACTGATTGAGGGACTTTTCATTAGGATGTGCATGGTGCCTGTAGCTCTGGGAAGGCAAAAGATAACACATGTTTACATTTTCTTCCAAATTTACCAGGCCAGTTAAACATGCAGCCACTCCCTTGCCTGGTTTTATCTAAATAGGCTTAGCATAAATAGTTTAATCTAATGGAGATAGGAGAAGGAGAGGTTAACCTGGACTATGTTCACAGAAACAGGCTCAAGGACAAGTGCATGTGCCTTTATATTGCAAGCTCCATTGGACTGAATCTCAGGCTCAACTGAAACCAATTTGATGGCAACTGAAATACACAGAGAGAGAAAAACCTCAACACTTACAGAATCTGGAAAGATTATTTAATTCTCAAAGCATTAAAAAGGTAACTGAAAGGTAACTGAAATATATATATTTAAATTTTTCCATTAAATGAGTATTTCTGAACATAAATAGCATCAAGGTGAGCTGTAGTTTAATAAAATCAGATGCAAAGCATATGGTTGAGCAGCCTCTGCTGTCTTATGTTCTTCATGGTAGTGCTTCCAGGTAAGACCATTAACACCACTGACTTGAAATCCTCTGACTCATTTAACTTAGTGGTTTGGAATAAATGTCCATCATCTTCCTAACTACAATGCTAAAACCTCATGCATTATTCCACCCACATTTGTCATCTTTACTGGCAGCAGTTACACACTGAATATATATTTTAAACATTCAGCTCCCTCTACTGTGCAAACATTAAAAAAAAAAAAAAAAGAAAAAAAGGACTACATAGATTTAGCCCAGAAATAATGTAAGGAAATGCTTACAAGTTAATTTTTGTTTCCCTTTCTGTTGAGGAGCTAGGTTTTGAGCGTGTTCTGGTCTGATATCCAGGAATCAGGCATTATGAACCTAGTAGTGAATTACCCTAGAGCACAACATCACCATAGAGGAAGTGGCCAAGCCTCACTACATATTCCTTTAAAAACTCAGTAGAATGCAATGGACTTAAATATTTAAAGAACTGCATGCAGCAGCCACGCTGTGATGAGGCCACATCAATGTGCTTCAATTTACATGTTGCACTGGTGAACAGCTGCCTCTTATATACATCATACCAAAATATCAAACTTCTGCAGAAAAGAGCTCCAAAAGCACTTTCAAAGACACAAAAGGTTCCAAGTGGAAACAGGGCTTTATGTTGGTTTATGAATGAGAATGTGAACTTAAAAGAATGAGTGAGGATCGATACCGACCACACACAAAAGGAGAAGCATGTGGTGCCATGGGGCATTTTTCAAAGTAGGTCATGTATCAATGACAAGCACACTTTTTGCCTTCCAAAATGTGCTCTGCCACTGTGTATCTTGGCCAGTGATGCATGAAAAGCACTCTCGTGCTTGCCCTGCACTTGTATTGGACACAGGGAGAGCTGGGAAGCAGCAGCAGTGAACGGTGCAGCAAGTCGAGAGCCCTTCGAAGCACAGGCTCTTTTGTGCAAGGAAGAACCTCTGGGGAAATGGAGCCAAGGGAATAGCAGAGCTCACTTCCATTCCGAGCTTGCAATGGGCAAGAGAGTCAAAATATCAAACCATTGCAGAAAACAAAAACAAACAAATGAACAAAAAAGAAATACGACTTTTATTAAGCATTAATGAAGCTTATAGTTCTGTTTCATTAGGAGTGGGTTAGCTGGTGCTCAAAATAAAAAGTAAAATAATGAGAAGCATAGCCAAGGTTGTCTTTCAGTCTGTAAAAACTTCTACAGCAAATAAATAAAACTCTAACAAGTAAAACCAATGCTGTATGGTGGATCTCAGGCTAAGAGAAACCTTCAGCCTAGTGAAGAAGAGGATGGAAAAGGAAAAGGCAGCAGCTCAGTGCATGATTTCCCACAGCTCATGGCAGAGGCGATAGGAGAAAAAAAAGCACTTCTGACTGAAAGACTAAGAAGGAAGAAAAAAATTACCACCATCTTTTTTTCATTATGAATTCCCAGAACAGATATGTGCCTTTAGATGTGTGAATATTCTCAGTTCTGGAATTTAAAATACTTTAAAGTTGAGAACAAGGTGGAGATTTGCTCATCTTCCATAGAAAGAAATAATTCATTTTTTTTCTGGACAGACAAGCGGTTTTCCCCTTAAAATCCTGTGATCCTATGTTGCATAAAGTCTGCACATTCTACTTGAGATTAAAACTATCTTTACAGTTATTTTGTAAAAATTTATTGGGTAAAATTAATCAATATCAAAGCAGCTGTACCTTAGACAGCAAACCAGCTTTAACCTCAGTACCTGGAAGAATGATAGAGAAGGTCATGCTGGGTGCTATTGAAAGACTTTTAAAAAATAATGGAATCACCAGTCACGGTCTTTTCTTCAAAAGTAAAGCTTCTTTGTCTAGGTATAAGACTATTTAAAAAACCCCTACAAAATAATGCTTACAGTTGCTACTTTTAGGATTAACCAGAGGCAGCTTTGAGCATTTGGCCGCACATTCATTGAAACAGGTGTTAAATTTCCATCATAAATGATTATCCTACACACAATAATTTTCACACAGGGTACCTTTACTTGAAGGCCGTATGTAGAGAAGCATCAGGTACAATGTTCCTTCCCTTGTTTCTTTGCAAGGTAGTTCATACAGTCCTGCTCTGTTGTTGACTGATGCATATTTTAAGGAGAGAAAGAGGAGCTTTGTAAGCAAACTTCATACTTGTTCAGAAGAATTGACCTGTAGTCCATAACTTTTGAGTTTAAGAATATTAATTTAAAAGGTGGAGGATTATATTGGGAAGCTTGTTTCAGTTTCATATATGACAACTTTCTTGCAACAGTAGTGTTTATTTGCCTTTTTCTATTGATACGCTTTTACGTTGTTCAGGTAGCTGCCTCCAAGTACATAGCCGCTGCACTGCGTCTTCCACAGTAAAAATTTTACTATCATCTTTTTTCCTGTTGCTTTTCCAGCTGCTCTGTGTGTGGCCAAAACATAATATGACTTAAATTATGAAGACATCAGATGTAGCAAAGGTCATTTATAGAGATTTCTTACCTGTTCTTCAGTTTCATGAAGTTTGTCAAAATAGAATATTTATTTCCTATGTACTAGGTATTTCACTGAACTCAGTACAGTTACTGAATAGGGGAGTTTAGCAATTTCAACAGCAGAAAGCTCTTCTGGCAATTCTTACTCTGCAAAAGAGAAAGATTTGCAAGCAACTGCTGCTGAATAAAATTTGCCCTGGTTAATGAAATGAAAATATGCTAATGAATAAAAAAATACAATATGGTGAATAAAACATGGTACTGAATAAAGCATGATGAATAAAATACAAATTTAACAGTCTCTTTCTTTTTATTGGAACTAAAAATTCAGCCTTTAGCTTCTCTGTGATACTCATTATTGCATTTTGTGTTTAGAACATTTGCTTGAATACGGTGAGAATTGTTTTGGTTTTATCTTGGTTTTGTTTTTCGGGGTTTTTTTTTTCTACATGCATCTCTTCTGTGTCTTTCACCAATAAACCTCAAGGGACTTAGAGTATTCTTCTTCAGACACTTAAAGGAACATCAGGAGCAGATGCGGTAGCAGGGAATTGAATACAACTCCATTCACAACACATCAGACATCTTCACTCCATTGACAGCTGTGTGGTTTCAGTGCTGTAGTAACTCCTGTCCTCTCTCTGTCTGGGCAGCCTTAACTGAAGCTTAGAAGACTGTCCCCATCTCAAGGTGGTATGTAATTAAGGTTTTAGACAACCTTCTGGATAGACAGTACAAATGGACTTGGATCCACTCAGGTCAAAACCCAGTGAAGCTGACCATAGTCCCATAAGGAAGAAAAGGGAGTACTAAACAGGATTCAGTCAGTATCTGTCTGTACTTGCAGTGTATAAGGTAACTTTGTGTTATTAGGTCATTGTAGCATTAATCCTTCTTCTCTAATAGCTGCATTCCAAGTCCCACACACATGGGAAAAGGAAGAAAGAGCAGGTCCAAACCATAATCACACTGCTGGGGCAGAAGACATGCAGGAACCCTCCTGAGAAAGGGCACAAATCCTTGTTGCAGTAAGTCAGGCAAACGCCAAAATGCTAAAGCTTGACCTGTATTTAAAACCAAAGATAACAACCATAATTAAGAAAGAAACTACAGAGAAAAAGGTGGGATATCTGAGAGCTAAAGCTCTAAAATAATCATAGTGTTGATCCTCACTTTGCACCAAAAGAAAAGCTATGCCCTCTACGTACTACTGCTGGCCCAGGAGCCAGCATGTAGACGTGAGACTGAAACTGGAAGAAAGGCAGGAGTTTGTGGGGTTCAGAAAAAGGAGGAAATAAAATAAAGGGGTGAACCATGGCAAGAAGAAAGCAGAAGGAGAGCTGCATAGACAGAAGACTTTATAAGGCATCTAATTATTCTGAAATAAGAGCTGTCTATTTTGTGTGTAGTGAAAAAGGCAAGGACTGGCTGTCATAGCACAGCATGTCCAAAAATGGCCAGCCTTCACCTCCAGGCACAACCTGTTAGATGGGAGGGTGAAAGAATCACTACACATTTGCAGCTATATACAGTGTCCTCTCCCGGCAAAAGTGCCACTACTCATCCCAAAGAGGTAGATATTTGGGAAAATTCAAGTAACTTACATCTGACTGAGAAGTCACGGGTCAAGTCTGGGATGGAAAGAATGGCAGGGTCAGAGGGAAGAAAAGGTGGAGTAGAGGCAAGGACAAAGGAGCATGTAGAATTCTGTCTAAATATAAGCAAGGTCATATGGAACCCAGTTCTGTCATTTCCTATTCACAACTCCTTAGCTTAGCAACTTAGATTATCTTTTTATTTTTTAAGTACTCCGTAAACGTAAACAGGTCATGACCATTCATTTTCAATTTTACCATCATATGTTTAATCAATAAAACATTTTAGAACGTAAATTGCCATCCAAAAAACCATATAAATGCATGCTGTGGAACCTGTAAGCTCTGCTTACTACTCGGTCCATTAATTTTTGTTTTGTTTGGGGGGGGGTTAATAAATTAGGTTAAGAGTTGCTTGCATATTCTTACTGTGGATAAACAGAAAGCTTGACACACTAGCACTGCCTAAATGAAGAAAGTTTTTTCCTTACCCTCAGATGATGAGGTCCAGTATTATTTCAAATAAACTACCTTGGTTATCTTAATGATGATCTTCAATACTACAATGACACCTTCAGCTCCTGCTTCAAACATTCACTTTCAGTCCTGTTTGATCAAGTTGTTTGATCAAGTTTTCATGAACTGTTAAAGTGTATTTAATGGCAGAATATTGTGCATTAACCTGAGCTTTTTTTTTTTTTTTTAATTACCTAGAAGCTAACCAAGTCTCTAGTTTTACAAGTGAGAAGCTGAGTAGACTATGGCACTTTTTTACCACTCAGGGCTTCCTGCATATAGCAGAAAAAATAACTTCCATTATAGTACTCTCCCCAGATGTGTGTGTCTCGTGGCCCTTACTGTCATGACATCCAGTTGGCGCCTTTACCTATGCTCCAACACTGCATCTGTGGAGTCTGGGATTCTGTTTACTCTGTCACTCTAATACTTTCCTTGCACCGAAGCTTGACAAATAAATGCAATTTTTCCTGATACTGGTTGCAAGTCTGTAGAGAACACACAGCCCTGACAGAAGGCTGGCAGTGTTTTACACGATGAACTTCTAGTTACTCAGCAGCCAGCCTTGTCCCTTTCCCACAATTTTTAAATTGGCATTGAATTTTTTTTTTTTTTGCATGTCTTTTCAACACTAGTCTTTTTTTTCAGTATTACCACAGTCCTAGGCTTTCTTTAAAACAGCTGAAATGAGCAGGGTACATTCCACCAGCCAAGAAGCTGATTCCAGGAAGGGAGTGGCTTGAGGCACTGACCAGCTGACAAGACAAGCATGGCTGTGCAGCACTGTGTAGGATGGCCCACCTTTCTAAAATACACTTTGCAAGAACATCAGCAGAGTCCTCACAGACTGCTTAATATTGCTGGGTAAGTGGGGTGAGACCCCCTGCTATCAGCCAACCATTTGGTTTGCTGCCTACTCAATATGGAATTTTATTCCTCTCCAAGGATGATGTATAAGACAAATTCTGTTTATTGTGCTTGCCTCTGCAGAAGAAAGAGGTACAGGGACATGGAGGCTGTTTAACACATCCCATTATTGGGACTATACTGGATAAAACACAGATTGGTGAATTCAGGTCATGAGCAGAAAAAAAAAATAGTTTAGAGAGCCACACGTGAGGACATGTGCACAGTCTTTGGAACAACCTGCTTGGAAAAGGACTTCCCTGTTTCTTCTGCAGGGATACAAGACCAGCTGACAAATCTAAGGGTACCTGTATAGGAAATCAGCCAAGCCTAAACACCTATTTGATTTACTGAGAAAAAGTGCATTTGTATAAAATAATGCACTATTAAGTGTCCTCTCCTCTTTTGTGAGCAAGTAGTGCTTGTGTGAGGTGTATGCAATAAATATAGCAGAAGTTACAATACCTCAGGTGATTAGAGGCTATTCAAACAATGGTAAGTTCAGCTGAAAAATTAAAGAAAATTCACAACTGATGATTGAACGTGCAGTTATACAGAAGACTAAATTAAGTTCTGATTAGGCAGATCATCTCATCCCTACTTTACAATTTTACAACTTTAACTCATTTTGTTAAATGAAGTAGTGAACTTCTCTAAAGTCTCTTTGAAGGACTTGATCAAGTAAGCTCCTAGTTCATTGTTGGTCTCCTGAACAGCTGCATCATAACTCCCAAAGAGTGGCGTTGAAGCCTTCACATCCTCTCTATTTGCTTGGAGTAAAATGAGATTAAGCTCCTCTGCTACCCTTTCATATTTTTGGTGATCAAATCTGCAAAGACTGGCATCATCAATGGGGTAGGTGATGCCAATAGGGTAGCAGTCCCTTGGAACGGGGAACTCCACATTTTTCAGCATTGGCAGTTCACAGAGAAATGTGAAAAGGTGTTTAAGTGCTTGGGATGACAGTGGGTTTCCAATAAACTTAAACTCCTGTAGTTTCTGACAAGGGCTTAAACCTAAAATCAACATGTTGACATGGGTGTCTTGGATATTACAGTCCTCCAGGGTAAGACTCCTGAGCACTGAAGAGCAGTGGCTAAGGAGCTTAAAGAATGTTGATGGGTAAAGCTCAGGTATATCGTGACCACTCAGGTCCAGGGCTTCCAAATGATTGGCATGAAAGCTATTGGCTAAATAGGCCATATCAGCATGGTTCAAGGAGCAGTTAGAAACATCCAGCATCTTCAGTGGAGTTTTTAGTGGGCTGCAGAATTAAAGAGAAAAAAAGTTTTATAGTACAAAATATTGAAAAGCTACATTTACAAAATTTCATGCATCTAGCCACATTATGAATGCAGCCATCTACCACATTATTTTTTCTAACCTCTCTTGAGAAACAAGCATGTGCCAACAATAAGAAGTATATTTTCCTCCTGAAATTAGTTCCATTAATTATCTCCTTCTTTACATGACTCCACTGTGCTATTTTAATGGGCATTAATTTGTTAACATTCTATGTATCTATTTTGAAGCCAGTTATATGTTGTCAAGTGTCTGTGACTTGCTGAATAAATAGCAGATCACTACTACCATAAGAGCGTTAGTAGCTGCTTCTTGTAGAAAGCTGCTATAATTCCAGAGATTTATATCATTTCCATTAAGGAAAGAGTAATTTCAATATGAAAGCCAATCAGTATTCTGACAGGATATCTGCTTTTGTTTCTAGTTGGTTTTTTTCTGCTACACTTTTAAATGCTGAAGAGGTTTACACATTGTAGTGTTCTGGAGTTGCAAGGAGATCTTCTGATGAAGGTGGTTGGAAGAAGTGTGGCTGAGCTTATACTCAGATATTCTAATTAAATATAAAGTAGTTCTGACAAATGAAAATCAGGAGATCAATTTCATACTTACTACATTTTAGTGAGACTTCTGCCACAGGGCTCAGCTGGATCAAGCTTAGAAACTTGCAATTCATTCCAATTGCATCAATCAATATAAGCAGTATGCTACTCACAAATTTTAAATAAAATGGCTTCTTATACGGGAAGAATTTTAGACCAAGGTGATTTGTCTGGATGAAACTTTTATGTGCCTTTTTTTTTTTAGATGCTCTGAAAAGCTTACAATTAACTTATTTCCTGTTCCAATATGAATACTGCTCACTGGTAGTTTGCTAGCTTTTTGCAAATTGCCAATTTTCCACAGGAATTCATAATGAATATTCATGTATCAGCTTAATTTGCAGTACAGAAAAACATCAGATCTCTCTTGTCTTGACATCAAGAGACACAACAAACAACTGAAATCAAAGTCTCATATCAAAATCTACTATTCCCCTGCCCTCCTTAAAATACAATATCTGTGGAAAAGTATATTTACTGACTGTTCTTTAGAGGACAAAATTTCACTAGATACTCTAAAAAATATTTGGAATATTACTCAGGACTTGCACCAAAGGCCAATGCAAGCTGATTAATACATAAGCTCAAATAAAAAATGTCTGGGTATACCAGTCTCTTATGTGGTAGCTAACAGTATTTTCTCACCAGATGGACTCTGGAAGACTAATCAAAACAGTCCATTTTTCAAAGTGTATTAGGGAAACATTGGCTGCCAATTCTCCCCAACAAATAATCTTTCCTAGCTTCCTGCTGCCCCTTCCCACATACATCCCGAGATACACTCACTCCCCTTACTCTCAGAGATTCCCAGCTTGCTGGTGGCACAAAGTGCTATTCTCTACAGTGTGACTGAAAGCAGGATGACCAAATTACCTGAGAAGTTTCTGTATTCTTCCAGTGAGTATAGAAAATGACATACTCAGCTCAGTGAGGTGTGTCATTTCACCCATCTTTTCTCCAATGTTAGTAAGCATCTGTTCATCTGTAGCTGTGAACCTCCGCACATTAAATGTTCGTGCTGGCAAGGTCAAGGACATCAATAGAGGGAAGTGGATACTGTTGAAGAGTATTTCCAAGTGTTCCATTTCCAAGTGAACATTATGAACTATTTCCAGTTTGCGCAACAAGGAGGGATCAGTGAGCTTTATGATATAGAAGAATTTCTGCAAGGTCAGGTTGTCAGATCTGAATGCCACACAGCAGATTTTCAGCGGACAACTGCATTTCTTCAGCAGGGCCTGCACGACCAGCTCATAGTTCCGTTCTGTAACAAACAAGTCAATTAGCACATTGATATTGATTTCAAAGGTACCTGGATTGCACTGTGCTTGTTGCAGGTAAACCAGCAGTTCTGAACAAAGCTTAGAGAGCAGCTGTGTCCTGGCCCACCTGCCCATTGTCTTCTTGCACTTACAAAACTGAACTTCAACATCTTTTATACCCGTCAGGTCGACCACTTTCAACTTTTTTGCGTAGGGAGAAGACTGATTCAGCACATAGTCTCTCAGCCCTGTCAGACAGCTTTCCAAGCACACTGAGCATGTTCTATGGCTCAGGTCTTCCTGGTAGTCCAGAGTAGCTCCCAAAAGTTTTCCCATGTTAAAGTCAAAAAGTGGCCAGTTCTCTACCAAGTCGTGAATCACTTCCCCTTGCTCCAGTAAATAGCTGGCTTTAAAAAGAAGAGGAAAAAGATCATGGGCAACAGCACCGAGACTCTTCCTGGCAAACTCTGCATTTGACACGAATGCTTCGGCACTAATGAATCGGAGAGACTTCATTGTTGTCCTGGACTCCTCACTGTCATGGAGAGTGACTTCTATATTTAATTAAAGATCCTGGTTGCTTACAACCTTCTATTTTTATCTGCAGCTGCTGTTTGCTGCTAGCGGAAGCCTGGGAAGCCAGAGTGAACAGTCACATGCTGCTTTCTATTTTAGAGCTGTACTGTGAGTCTGCAGTAATCATCTGTGAGATCTTTAGACAGCTTTTAAGTCCTCATATTTATATCTAAGATATGTCAAGTAAATACAGACTGCTACCCAGCAGGAACAGTAAGATCAGTGCAGCACATATACATGAGAATATTGTTGTATCTTTTTTATGCCACACAAAAAAGCACACAGAGTTCCACTTAAACACATAACATCATCCGTATTCCACTTTTTTTCTGTGAAAGATGCTTTGCTGAGGATTCACATGCTGATTTCAATGGGGATCATATCCCAGACTTAGCATAGAGCTTCTCCTAAAAACTACAGCCATAAGGAAAGACTGAGGCTCTACAATCATTGAGCTACAATGATAGCTCAATGTCCCTCCATTTTGCCCTTCCTATCAGCAAGGAATAGCTGATATAGTTGTTGCAGTGGAAATTACAAAAGACTCTAGAAGAGCTCAAAGCTTTGGTGACCAGGACACTTGCTTGTGATAGGAAACTGAAGTTTGGTTGTAAGATAAGCTGAACAAAACAGAGCACCATTAAAACTCTCTCATAACTTCCCAGGCAAGCACCTTACTGCTCTTGCTTTGAGCAACAGATGGTGTTTTCTTTCCTGTTATTTGAGAAATTATAGTTCCATTGCGATACTGAATGGAAAAGCATTCAAAATCTATCCAGGCTAGGAGAAAAGCCTCTGTCACCCAGCTATCGCAAGAGCAGAGATGATGTTTCTTTCCTTCAGTCTGGCACTTCCTCCCAGGGGAAGCAATGATGGACACCCCCCTTACCTCTCATGTGTTCTGCTAGGCAGCCAGTGGGATGGAGACTTCCTTCAAGCTGTGCTGACCCTGCTTTTCCAGATAATTCCACATCTGTTTTGCTGTGAGAAATTCGAACCACACTTCAAAGACTCAATTTTTTTTTCTTTTCAAGTAAACTCATTATGGAATATTCGAATATTTTATCAAAAGCAAAAGAAAAATTGCAAATATGCTTTAAATTACAGGGAAGGGATATCTTTATTAGATTGCGTCATTCTGAGGAAGCTTTTTGTTTTTGCAGACTTTTGGTTTGTATTGTTTTAATTTTGCCTTGAAATAGATGAGTGGTAAAAAAACACACAAGGTGAAATAGATAGAACTTGACATGGTATTAAGTATCTTCCTCTGTTTTCCAACTCCAGTTCATGTGTATCAGACAGTGATGATGTAGGTATTACAGTATCTTGTGCAACTTTATAAACACCCAAAATTGCCACATATAATTGATCCCTGTATGACAAGAAAAGCGTACAAATGATTGAACCTTTATCAGTTTAGTTTTATTGCCTTTCAAAATAGAATAAGCTAGTCATTAAGTTTTTATCAATTTACCTAGTACATTTGGACCTCTTTATCTGCTTACCTGGTATATTTGGACTAGTGGTCCAAAAGTTCCAAGATAAACTACTCTACTATTGTCCCAGATTTTTATTAGAATTCAGCAATAGGAATGCTGCCTGGTTGTGCAGGGATGGATTCAGAAAGGCCAAGACTTGGCTGGAGCTAAACTTGGCAGGGGAAAGAACAATAAGAAGAGCTTCTATAGGTATTCCAGCCAAAAAAGAGAGGTCAAAGAAAGTGTACTCCTCTGATGAACACAGCTGTGAAACTGGTAATAACAGACTAGGAGAAAGCTGAGGTCCCGTTGTTTTACCTCAGTCTCCAGTGACAAATCTCTCTTCCCACACCTCTCAAGGCAGGGACTGGGGGAGCGAAGTCCCTCCCACTGTAAAACAAGATTGGGCTTGTGACCACCTGAGGAACCTGAATGTCAATAAGTCCATGGAAGCTGATGAGATGAATCCCAGAGTCCTGAGGGAATTGGCTGATGCAGTTGCCAAGCCACTCTCCATGATATTTGAAGTCATGGCAGGCAGGTGAAGTCCCAGGTGACTGGAACAGGGGAAACATTGTATCCATCTTTAAAAAAGGTCGAGAAGATGACCCTGGGAGCTACTGGCCTGCCAGCCTCAACCTTTGTGCCTGGGAAGATCATGGAACAGATCCTCCTAGAAGCTGTGCTAAGGCGCATGGAGAACAGGGAGCTGACTTGGGACAACCAGCACAGCTTCACCAAGGGCACATCCTGCCTGACAAACCTAGTGGACTTCTATGGTGGAGTGACTATATCAGTGGAAAAGGGAAGGGCTGTGGCTGTCATTTGTCGGGACTTCTGTAAGGCCTTTGACATGGTCCCTGCCAAAATCCATCTCTTTAAATTGGAGAGAGATGGATTTGATGCGTGGACTGTTAGATAAGGAATTGGCTGGACAGCTGTATCCATAAAGTATTGGTCAAGAGCTGAATGGAGATCGGTGACAAGTGGTGTCCCTCAGGGGTCCATATTGAGACAAGGACTGTCTCAATCAATGACATAGTGGCAACCAGTGCACCCTCAGCAAATTTGCAGATGACATCAAGCTGAGTGTTACAGTCGACATGTGCAAGGGATGAGATGCCATCCAGAAGGACCTGGAAAAGCTTGGAAGTGGGCTCTTGGGTACCTCATGAGGTTCACCAAGACCAAATGTGAGGTGCTGCACCTGGGTTGGGGCAACTCCCTATATCAACACAGGCTGAGTGAGGCATGAGAGGATTGAGAGCAGCCCTGAAGGGAAGAACTTGGAGTGCTGATGGAGATGAACCAGCAAGGTGCACTCACAGCCCAGAAAGCCAACCATATCCTAGGTTCCATCAAAAGCAGCAAGGCAAACAGGGCAAGGGAGAAGATTCTCTCCCTCTCCTCTGGTGAGCTTCAGCAGTCTGTCTAACCTTGTGTTGTGGTTTAAATCCAGATGGCAAATAACTCCCACGTGGCTGCTTGCTCACTCCACCCTCCCCAGGGGGATGGGAAAGAGAATTGTAAAACCCATGGGTTGAGATAAGAACAGTTTATTAACTGAAATAAAGTAAAAAGAAAAAAAAAGAAAAAACAAAAGCAAATTAAAACCAAAACAAAACGAAAGATAAAACCAAAACCCCACCTCTAAACAAGACCTGAACCACATTCACGGTTCCTAGCAATAGGACCATGCTGGTTTCAACATCCCAAGAGTATTCAAACTTTTCAAAATTCCCAAATGCCACTGTAAGAGAAGGAGAAGATGTGGGAAAATATAGATGTGATTTTATTAACAGTTCCCACCAGATGGCTCCCGAGGTTCAGAGGTGATGCAGTGCCAAGCAGGCAGATAGGATTTGGCTCATGACCAGTGATCCTATCACCTCACAAGCCATTAACGCAAAATACAACAAAATTATAACCTCAGCCTAGCCATCAAAGGAGATAAACACCACATAAGGGAACACATACTGCAATAAACTATTACATAACACAACTCTGAGAACAAGGGCAATAGCCTTGAGACCAAATAAGGCTTACATATGCAAGTAAATTAGTAATTTTGTTAATCTCTTTCCTAAGGGTGTTTACTGTGAAGCTCAGAACTCTGCTACTTTCTGCAGAAAACTTCTGCCTTGCCAAGCTGTCATGAAAAATTTGAAAAGTCCATGACATTTGTGGTCTTAGAATCTGATCTGTGTAGATGAGATTTTACATCAGCTTCATCTACAAAGAGCTAAGGAAGTTATTTTATTATGGCAGGTATAGTTGCACAGGACAAGTAATGCTAATGATTGAAAAAAATATCATTGATTTTACAGAGTATAACATGAAAACTGAATCCATCATAGCAATTATTTTACATGAGAATGAAGTAAAATAACAGTTTTCACTACAAAAAAAAATGCAATTAAACTTTTTACAGGAAAAAAAAGAGCAATTAAGTACCAAGCAGTCGCTCATACAAATTGACAGTTTTTGTCAGCTTAGTCTTCCTCCTTTCTGTGAGAATGATTATGTTACTCAGGTATTAATTATGTTGCTCAGGTATTTGTTAAAGATTTGATCTTTTTCTTCCATATTTAATGAACAATCATCTGGCACTGGTTGCACTCCTTTCTTGTAATATTGATGTTAGGGGAGGAAGAGAAAAAAACCCAAACCATATTTTTGTGCATCTGGTTTTTTAAATAGTGCTCTGTTGTGCTGGGTTTTTCAGTTTGGATTTGGATGGGTGTAGAAGGAAAGAGAACATCACCTTTGCCTTGTCAGTCAAAACCTGGAAATCTTGCGGCTTTCTCACTTCTTCCAATGAAAGTCCTCCTTGATCTAAAGAGCCAAGACATTTCTCTTGCTCATTGACAAACTACAGTTTTATCTGCATAAAAATACAAAAAAAGTTTGTTTCCCCATTCAGCAAATCAAACATACACTATTCACAGATACGGCACATAGAAATTAGATAGTTTGTTGAAGTAAGTTAATATACTTCATATATTACTTCATATCTTTCTCTCCTAAGAAATTCTAACTTCTTATATTACAACTGATTGGGCCAGCTTGACACATTGACCTGATGACCGTAATTTGCTTTGCATGCTCATAAATTGCTCATATTATTATTAATAGCACTGCACACATTGTCTCTGAGCAGCACTAATAAGTAAACAGTGATATATGTAATGTCAGATAAATTCAGCTATTTGAACAGAGAAAAAGAACTTTAAAACTGTAGTTTGTTTAATACAATTCTTAAAAAGTAATGATGACCTGCTCACAATCTTCCTCAGATTTTCATGCTTCTCCAAGATTCCCCAGCTGCCAAAGGCATTTACTGGACAACAGCAAGAGTCTATGGACTTCCTCATCTACTTGATTATACAATCTGGTTACAAACTCCATGGTATCTCTTTTAGATAGGGAGGAAAGATCAACAGAATTTTTCTGATGTGGACTTTGTCAGAGAGTAAACTGCATCCTTCAGAAGGCATCAATCCCTATTTTGTTAAAGAATGTCACTGCAAACAAGCCAGTAACTACAAAATATATTACTTTATTCAACTTGTCAAATTAAAATGTACCTCCTCAGAACCACATTAACATGATGGCTGCACGTTTCAAATGTGTCTGTGAAGATTAAGCTGACCACAGCTGCAAAATAATGCACGGCATAGAAGACCTTTTAAGACTGTATAAGAAGTTGTCCCCACTTGAGCCTAAAATTAAATTCACCCAAACCGTGCTCTAATGAAACTTGAAATCTATATGCTTAGAAGCAGTGAGATTTGCTGAATCAGAACTTTCATACTTTGTCTTTACAGAAGGTGAGCGACAGCTGACTTTTGGAGAGCCCTAGAGCTTCTTTAAAAATAAAGCTGCAGCAGCTATGCATTAGAGGGACTGACCAAAAGACAATGTCAACTTGCAAATAAAATAAACAGCTATTTCTACTTCTCCTTAGAGTAGAATAGAATACACTGACTCTGGAATGGACCTACAATGATCATCAGGTCCAACTCTTGACCAGTTCAGGACTGATCGAAAGTCAAGCATGTCATCAAGGGTATTGTCCAACTGCCTTTTAAACACTTACCGACTTGGGGCACCGACCACCTCTCTAGGAACCCTCTTCCAGGTTTTCCTCAGTCTCTTGGTAAACAAATTAGGACAGGTCCACTGACCTCTGCAGAAGAGAATACTGTACTCCTATGAAAACTTCAAGGTAGACTCAAAACTAGAGTAAATCTGCCAGCTAAGAGTGAAATGTGGGAGACTTTTTTTGTTAGACTATTATAACTATTATCTAACACTAGTATTTGTGTTAGACTACGAGTCACTAGTTACACCAAATCTCTTGAGATTAAAAATATTGCATCACAGTGAAGTACATAAGGTTTAATGTAGCCGAAGTTCACATAAATGTTTTGGCAACTCTGAGCAGTTTTAACTTATCTGAATTGCTGTGTCTCAGGTCTAAAAGCACCCTCCTAATCAATCAATACTAGCTCACTGTGAATAGAATGAAGAATTGCATTCTGGTAGGGAGGACGAAACGCAGTTACAGTACATTCATTACTATGAATATCACACTCTCTTTCATTTGCCAAGATGCAACAGAAAGAAGTTCCTCTGTCTAATTGTCACTCAGAATAAAATCAAGACAGCATCTTGGTTCACCCAAAATATCTTGGTCTGTTCAGTACACCACCTTGGCTCATAAATTTCAGTTAAATTCCATGATGCTAAAATAATTAGTAGTAAAATTAATGCCAATTTATGGAAGTAAATTTAAGTTTTACATAAATTCATTCATTCTAAAACATAGTTAATATTTATTATTTCAAAGTACCTTAGAATATCTCCTCTTACCGGTTAAAAAATAATAATTACAATCTCTTCATGCAGTCCTTAGCTGAATTTAAATACTAGTTAACATCATGAAAAAATGTCATATTAAGAACTGCAGATGTGTCTTAAGATGCATTTTACTTATTACTATTTATACTACATTTAATACCAGTTTTCTGTAAACACCACTGTTACTGACACCTTAATAAGTACTTTACTTTTCCTGAAAAAAACATATATTAATAACCAACATTTTCATGCAGTCCTACATGCATTCAATAACATAGGGATGCCATTTAATGCAATTAGTAATACAAGAGATGTTAAAAATTGTTCATCAACAAAACATGCAGCAATTCTTCTCTGGGTATAACATGTTTGGGTTTTTTCAATGTCATACACTCCCTTACTGTGATATGAAAAGCTATACTGAATATTTGCAGCACCCAGCGTTCACAAGCCTCTTTAGAAAGCCACTCTTGGGTTTCAAAAATAAGTATTTTAATAAAATGCAAAATTTAAAATAAAGATTGTAAACTAATAATTTCATGGGTATCTCCAAGATCTTATTTATGTTTTCACCTACCAATTAAATAGCCACCCGGACACAGTCCTGAGTAACGTGCTCTAGGGGAACCTGCTTAAGCAGGGAGGTTGGACTAGATGACTTCCAGAGCTCCCTTTCAACCTTACCCAGTCAGTCATTCTGGGATCCTGGGATTCTGTTATGTAGTTATAGATTCACCTGTTCCTACTTGTTGCCTTAGAGCTAATTTATGAATTAGACTATGACCTATGCTTATGGAATGGCACAAGAACAGTCAAATTCCATTTCAGATCAAGAGAGAATACTCTTTCTTCCTTAAAAAAAGAAAAGGGAAAAAAGGTGTAAATGCGGGAATTCACGTTGTATATTAACCATAAGACTCCAATTAATTCATGCTATTCATCTCAACAGCAATTACTAGTGTATTTCAAAAGTTTCTGATTCTGTAAGCATTCTAAGCATAATAAATCTCCTCACATACTGGTTGTATATATCAGTGAATAGTCTCTGAAAGAGTCTCTTGCCCTGACATTGATCCAGCCACACATTAACTAGTGGAAAGTTGGGGGCACAGAGTTTACTGCTTAGGAGACTTAAACTGCTGACCTGAGGCTTTGATTTTTTTTTTGTTTCCATGTACTGCCTCTTCATTTGGTCTGACCATCTACTGGGAATTTTACTGGTTGTTTTCACAATGTCACTCATCACTGATGCAGCAGCCTTCCAGAAGAATTATGCAGAAGTCTTTTTTACGCCCTTTAAAATCGGTCCTTCTCAAAGTTCACCAGCATGCTCCTTTCTTACCAGGTTAATTCAATAGTTTCTAGATCCTGTATCAGTCTTGATGGCCCTGTTGCAATACATACTAACACTACAGGGTGACAGCTACATGTAGCATAATCATATATAATGCTGGCCACTCCAAGCAGGCTGTGATGACACCAAGGTATTTGTAAATCAAAATAAGCTACTGAATAAGGATGAGAAGAATGTTCTGTACAAACAGTTACATTCCATCATCAAGAGAAGTCCCTTTTTGATCTCTGAATGCAGGGAGACAAAGTTAACCCAGTTTTCACAGAGAAGGAAGAAACTGAAATCTGCCTGCAGCTCTGCAGTTCTGAAGTCAGTATCTCAGAGTAAGGCAATAAATACTTCAGATTGCACTGACAACACACAACTCCCACCATAGCTGAGGAATCCTGCCACGTTTCTGCAGCCAAGAGACAGATTATCTAAAATACATTGTATAAGCAGCACCTGTAGAAAACCAGGCCAAAGAGTGTCTGCAACCTTCGTGGAAATCTTGGCAAAGTTAACAGTGTACAACAAAAACACTTTCACGTTAAGCTGAAATACCAAAGAAGAAATAATGGCACTTCATACTGTGTCCATCCATAGAAAGAAACAATGAAAACTGAACAACTAGACAGAACCTTAACTCCTAATGAAGCTTTGCTCCTACCGTGTATGCTGGCTAAGCATAGCCAGCAGCTCTGAAAAACCTAGAAGCTGTGCAAAAGTCAGATATCTAGTCAGGTCTCACAAAGATGTCACATTTCTGAACATTTTAATTCCAACAATAGTCTCCTATGCCTTAACTAGAGCCAAAATCTAGATCTGCAGTATTTTACTTTCTCTCTTTTTTTTTTCCCAATAACCACTCATCCCTCAGTTACATCTCTGTATTTGTTAACTAATCTTTTTCTCTAACATTTATTTAAGTTGGTTGACTTGGCTTACCTGCACAACAGGATGTGGCTCCCTTACAGTAAGAGAACTGACAGAGATAGAGCTCATCTTCCCTGATGTACAGGTGTGTATTTTAGCTGGCACAGGAATATTTGAGTGGGTGTGGTTTTCAAACTCAGGAAAGAATGGTTTTCCATATGCAGTGGACATAGTTAGTAACTTCCCCAAGCAGTGCACAGTGCTCCATTTCCAAGTTACTAGATGGTCTGGGGTGCTGCTTCTGTCCCAATTAGCAAAGCAGCTATATTTACTGGTGCTCCACAGTCTTATCCTCATATTCATGGTACATTTCAGAGATCAGTCTTCTGCAACAAAGGGAAGCTGAGCATAGCAGTCTGTAAATCTTCAAAGAGTTCAGGGCAAGAGTCTCAATAATGTATTACTTTGACTGCTATCTTCTCTCCTGCTTTGAGCTTACGTGAGAATGTGCACTTCCACACCTTGCTTCTTTTTGGATTATGTATGAATTAAATGCAAAAGAACACTAAACCAGTGACACTGAGCAACAGAGGACAGGTGAAGAACTGAAAGAGTTTTTCCAGGAAATGTTACTAGGGCAAAGCAAAGAACACAAAGAATCACAGCTCTTCCCTGATTGTAATGTTTTGCTGTCTCTGGGGTTTTTTGGGGGAACCTGTAGAATGAAATGTCTTTTCATCTAGGCAGTGGAACAGACACTGAATAATCTGATACACTGGCTGGTTACCTTGAACTAATTTGGCCAGAAAAACTTGCTCCATTTCATGTTCCAAGGATCAAAGAGAGAATGAACAGATGGGTTGTGCAGACTCACAAGATTCCCAGGCTCAGAGCTGGTGGCAAGCCCAAAAACAAATGCTGAAATCATTTGAAAGGAAAAAAACTCTAAAATTTTTAAAGTAGTTCATCATCCATGTCTTTTATTTTGTCCGAAAGCATATGGTCTAGGCTCAGGTAGTTAATAAATGTTTATAGCCACTAAGTCACACCACCAACTTACTAAAAAAGCTGTATTCCCACTTACACTGTCAGCAAAAGATGTCCAATGACATGTCAAGTTAAAAAAGTTCACTTCAATGAGATTCTGCTTTTAAAGGTAACACCCATATATGGCTTTGGTCTGCCTGACAAACAATACACACTTTGAATAGTTCCACACAACTTTCCTAATATAATTTATGTTTTAACATACCCATTATTTTTCCTCTCATTTGACATACACGTGATTTTTAACACCTATTTCCAATTACTTCATTGCTTCATCATACTGGGAAATTAATCTTAAGTAAATCCAAAAAACATAATACTTTATCCAGAGAGTTTAAAGTTTGTTTGTAATGTTGCACGTTTATGGCATCTCCTAATGCTCTTTGCATCCGAGTGAGAGCAATGAGTCAGAGAATCACAGAATCATTTACAGTGGAAAGGACCATAGGACTAAGTGCCATGTCCAGTTGTTTCTTGAACACGTCCAGGGATGGTGACTCTACCACCTCTCTGAGCAGTCCATTCCAATATTTAACAACTCTTTCAAGGAGTAACTTCCTCCTGATGTCCAACACGAACCTCCAATGGTGCAGCTTGAAGCTATGTCCTCTTGTCCTGCTGCTGGCTGCCTGGGAGAAAAGACTGACCCCCACCTAGAGACAACCTCCTTTCAGGCATTTGTAGAGAGAAATAAGGTACCCCTGAGCTTCCTTTTCCCCAGGCTAAAGAACCCAAGCTCCATCACATGCTCCTCATATGACTTACCCTCCAGACCCTTCACCAGCTCCACTGCTCTTCTCTGGAAACGCTCCAGCACCTCAATGTCGTTCTTGGAGTGAGGAACCCAAAACTGCACATAGGATTTGAGGTGCAGCCTCACCAGTGCCAAGTACAGGAAGACTATCCCTGTCCTGGTCCTGCTGGCCACACTATTTCTGATACAAGCCACACCCTCTTGACCGTCTTGTCCACCTGAGCACACACTGGCTCATGTTCAGCCTGCTGCCAACCAGCACCCTCAGGTCCTTTTCCACTGGGCAGCATTCCAGGCACTATTCACCCAGCCTGTAGAGCTGCAAGGGGTTGTTGAGACCAAGCATTTGGTCTTGTTGAACCTCATAAAATTGGCCTCAGTCCATCAGTCCAGGCCATCCGAATCCCTCTGTAGAGCCTTCCTACCCTGCAGCAGATCAACACTCCCACCCAACTTGATGCAATTTGTGAACTTTCTGAGAGTGCACTTGATCCCCTCATCCAGGTCATCAAAAAAGATATTAAAAAGAACTGGCCCAATACTGAGCCTCAGGGAACCCCACTAGTGACCAGTCACAAACTGGATGTAGCACCACTTACCACATCTCTCTTGGCCCAGCCATCCAGNAGCACAACTTACCGCATCTCTCTTGGCCCAGCAATCCAGCCAGTTCTTAACCCAGCAAAGGGTGTACCTGTCTAAGCCATGGGCTGAGAGCTTTTCCTGCAGTATGCTATGGGAGACAGTGTCAAAGGCTTTGCTGAAGTCCAGGTAGACAACATCCACAGCCTTTCCCCCCTCCACCAGGTGGGTGACCTGGTCATAAAAGGAGATCAAGTTGATTAGGAAGGACCTGCCCCTCCTAAACCCATGCTGGCTGGGCCTGAGCCCTTGGTTGTCCTGTATGCGCGTGTGATTACACTCAAGATGATCTGTTCCACAACTCTCCTGGTCACCGGGGTCAGGCTGACAGGCCTGTAGTTCCCTGCATTCTCCTTCTGGCCCTTCTTGTGGGTGGGCATCACATAGGCCAACCTCCAGTTGTCTGGGACTTCCTGGCTAACCAGGACTGATAATAAGTAATGGAGAGAGGCTTGGTGAGCCTTCCAGCAGCTTCTTCAGGATCCTTGGATGAATCCCATCTGGTCCCATAGACTTATGAGTGTCTAAGTGGCTCAGCAGGTCACCTGCATAGTAAAGAAGTTCTTCCTCACATTCAGGTGGAATTTCTTTCCCATCCATTTCTGCCCATTGCATCTTGTCCTATCAGCTGGCACCACCACCTGGCTCCATCTTCTGGCACTCCTCACTTAGATACCCATAGACATTGATGAGGTCTCCTCTCAGTCGCTTCTTTTTAAGGCTGAACAGGCCCAGCTCCCTCAGCCTTGCCTCGTCAGAGAGATTCTCCAGACCCTCGATCAACTTTGTAGCTCTCCACTGGAACTGCTCCAGAAGCTCCATGTCTCTCTTGTCCTGAGGAGCCCAGAACTGGACACAGCATTCCATGTGGCCTCACTAGGGCTGAGCAGAGGGGCAGGATCACCTCCTTGACCTGCTGGCAATGCTCTTCCTAATGCACCCCAGGATCCCATTGGCCTTCTTGGCCACAAGGGCTCACTGCTGGCTCATGGACAGCTTGTTGTCCACCAGGACCCCCAGGTCTTTCTCCACAGAGCTGCTTTCCAGCAGTTTGGCCAGAAAACTGTAGTGGTGGTTGGGGTTATTCCTCCCCAGGTGCAGGACCCTGCATTTGCCCTTGAAGTGCTGAAGGTTCTTCTCTGCCCATCCCTTCAGCCTGTCAAGGTCCCTCTGAAGGGCTGCACAGCTCTCTGGGGTGTCAGCCGCTCCTCACAGCTTTGAGTCGTCAGTGAACTTGCTGAGGAGGCATCTGCCCCTTCATGCAAGTCATTGATGAACAAGTTAAACAACACTGGGCCCAGTACAGAACCCTGGGGGATACCACTAATGACTGGCCTTCAACTAGTCCTTGTGCCACTGATCATGAACCTCCAGGATCTGCTGTTCAGCCAGTAATGAATTCATCACTTCCAGATCAGGTTGGAAGTAATGAATTCTCCAGCCCAGCCTTACAGATGTTTCACAGAAGAGTGAGCTTGGTCTGGCACTGTAATGATCTGATAAGTTTTACAAGTCCTGTTTTGAAGTCAGAAAACTGGACCACAGGAAGCAGAGTGACCCAGGGTTGCATCCTCCAGAATGTTTTACAGCACACAGAGTATGCCAGAATCTGTTTCTATATTCATCATTTCTGGTGTAAAATATAAAGGGATGGATGGTGTTATTCATGTGGAAGCACAGAGCACAAAGAGCACCTGTTCAGGAAGCAATCATCTCTGCACAGTTGCTAAGCTTCAGGATCTCTCTTCCTTAAAGAGGAGCAAACAGTGATCCTAGGAGCGGTGCCTGCCTCACACAGAGTACATGGGAAAAGATAAGGATTTCATTAGCTCACTTTCCCACCAGCTCACTCATCTGGAAGAGGAAGGAAAAAGGAGACAATCACAGACCTCCCAATTCCTTTTGGCACATTGTACTTATTTTCATTGGCATGCATGCCAAAGAATTCCACACACAATTGAAATGTACTGATTGGAGATAATCATACAAGAGTATGCCAGCCTCATATTTCAGTGAAAATCTTTATAGACTTATACCAAGTACTAGTCAGGGAAACACTTGCTAGTGTTGCTACATAGACTTAGCCTTTCTCTAAGCACAGTGCTTCAGGTACTTCCAGCCCCTTGGATCCATCTCCTCATCAGCTGCATCTTAGAGCCTGCATTTATCTCAGAGTTAATTGTAATTCTGTGTATTTGCTAGCAACAACATTATTTTTGAACCTTAAAACTAGGCTTGATCTCGAGATAATATTTTCCAAAGGAAAAGTCCTTTGAAGCAAAAGAAATAGTTTGATCTGGTTTTTTGAGTTAAATCTGATATAAGTCTTTTTTACTGCTATTTCAGCACATACTTTGAACTCTGAAAATGCACAGAATAGAAATAATATTTGAGAGAGAAAATTAGATTTTGATACAAGATGTCTAGTTGTTTCTACCTGCTAGCACCAAAAAGCAGAAAAAACACTCTATCAAATATAATTCACTTGAATAAGAATCACTTACTGCTCCAAGAAGTCTCTGTGTGTCAAAGTAGTAGGAATTAAACTTGGTTCATCAGCTGCTCAAAGAGCTCAAAGACAAATAAGACAAATAAGGTGGTAAGTTCAGTCTTCATAGCAAGATGCTGTTGAACTCAAAAAAAGAGTTCAAAATGTTCCAATTCTCTCTTGAATGATCTACTGAACTTTAACTTGTCCCCCATGCTGAACTGATTTTAAACAGAGGGCTCGCAGAGTATAGCCACTGAACCGAGTATTGCTACACCTAGAATGTTTCTCAACAGGCATGACAGACAGATTTGTTACATTTGCTAAATGTTGTCTTCCGCACTGTGTACCGGATGAAGGTCAAAGCTGCTGAGCTTCCCTGTGACCCCACAGGACAGCACTACAGATATTCTTTCCATTTTTATTTAATAGAAATTTGCTTATGCATAAAAGAAGAGCTTGAATTTTCCTCATGGCCAATATTGTATAGCAAAAATATACACTGAATCAGGTTTGAATTCACTATTTATCTGACAACAAGTTATAAGCACTGAACACTAATAATGTCTTGTGAATTATGGAGATATAGCAATAGAGTTGCTTTACAAGGCAACTCAACCCACCTGACTGATCAACAAATTTGTTCTTTAAAACTTCCTCTTTAATAGCAATGTTTTTTGATACTAACAGCTTTTCTTTTCCTTTCAAGCATTTTTCTGGCATTATTTTGCTTGCACACTTTATGCACAAACTTTAGGGAGAAAACAACACACGCTTTTCTCCAACAAACACCTGTAAAGGCATCTGTTCTTGTATTCCAAATTTGGTATGCATATAAAATATTGTTGATTAGCAATCTCCACTTACCGAAATGTCGCTCAATCCAAGCCTTTCTCAAAAACCTGTAGGCAAGTAACACTGTTGTATTGTTCTGCTTCCTTAAGTCATACCTGTTCGTTAAGCCAAATGCAAAGTTCCCTACATAATAAAACACGATGGCTATAACTGAAATGTGAAAATCTTTATTTTCTTTTTTGAAAGTGAGAAGCAGCGTGTTGAATGTACTCAGTTCTAAAGATGAGGAAAAAAGGCAGAAGAAAGAATGGTGTGCTGCCCTTTCCCTCATAACTTACACACAGGGACCAAGTTACTCTCGAAAAATGTGAATTTTTACTTATATTTATTTTATTTGTCTCTCATAGGAGAATGAAAACCTGGATACAAAATGCAGAATTTACCAAATGCTACCTGAACCTCATGATTACTTATCATAATCATAAAATTATCACCAACATCCATCAAAACACGTTTTATTGTCTCAAGTTTGTTTTTATGGGCACACTCATCTGCTATCACTTCCCTGACTGCACTTACATTCAACATACCTTCATGCTTCGACAGCTGTCAACACTTGTCTTTGGAGTTTGGGTTTGGTGATGCATGTTGAGACTTCCTGCATCTTAATTTCAATGCAAAAAAAGATTGCATAAATGGCACTTTGTCAAGACAATGCAAAGCACTGACATCCATGTCACTCTGAATTTCACTTGACATATCTTTCAGCTTACACCACCCTTCCTTATGTAATTTTATAAACACTAAGTGCTCCCAGGAAACATTGCTCACTGCCAATCACACACACCTCCACTGGATTAGAGTAACTGCTTCTAAATACTGCAAAATGGTCTTCTAGTGCTTCATGATGCATGCTGAGGTAAGGTTCTCAGTTACAAAAAAAACAAACAACCAAAGAAAAAACCAAAGCAACAACCAAAAAACAAAAAACAAACCCCAAAAAAACCCACCACAGACAAACAAAAACAAGATAACAATAACAATTCAATAGCTGTTCCACTGCCTGGCCAGGAGCTAAAAGATCCATCAGGGGAAGGTAGGAGAAGGCTAAAGGCAAAGGGATAGAGAAAGGGGAGTGCAAAAGAGAAAGGGCAGGGAAAAAGTGAGGGGGATGGGAAGGGTAAAAGAATCGGTTTGGCCTCGAAATGCAAATGCACTTGAAATGCATCTGCACATGCACCAGCCAGGTGCAGATGTACAGGAATTTGCTATTGAGATTTTGATACCCATGTGCATTAAACATGGCCTCAGGAGAGAACCATACAAATATCTTTACATGAGCCAAAAGCAATATACCAATCAGGAAATGGAAGATAACAGTTTTCACTATCACTAAGCCTGCGATATTTGTCCACTTTACAATGATGACTATTATAAGGCAAGAGGTGACAAGCCGGACTTTATACTATCAAAATATGACAAACTTTCAACTGAGAAATTTGGCCAGCCTTATAAACCAGTTATCCAGTCTACAACCTGAGCAATTTGACTATACATCAGTTACATCTTTTCTTTTATGAGAAGGCACCAAAGTTAATCAAACTTATTTTACAATTTTTTAGCTAGAAGCTTGATGTTAGAACATAGAAATAAAATAAATCTACATCACATCTGTAATCCACCATTGAAAATGTAGTTATTCTAAAATTCTCTTAGTCTTCCTCTACAGTTTCAACAAACACTATTTGCACATAAGACTAGTTTCCTTCGCTTGCACACCTAAGTGACAAAGGTAACTGCACTTTTAAATGGTTTAAACTATGTAACATGTATCACATTTTCATTTGGTCAGGGACAGCTAAACTTCACCCTTCATCAAAATTTTCACTCTTTTATAACATGAAAAGTACCAGACACATAACATCCTCTTTAAGTGTCAACAGTATAGAACAGAAACAGATTTGCATCACAATATGGACTAATTTATAAATATACATCAAATTAGTGCATGAAGTTTTACTTTTTAGAAGACAAAATTAAAATTTTCTTTTAGGCTATTCATCCTGTTTACAGTATTTTTTTTAAGAATTCAGCAACAAAGTCAAACATGTTGGCAAAACCAGGATTCAAGGTTACCATTCAGGAACCAAAGGTACATTATCATGTAAGAAGTAAATGTGTGTAAGTTGTAAAAACGCCTATTGCAAACCAGCACATGGAATTATCTTCTATTATACTAAAATTAAGATAGTCCCTCTCCATATCAAGTGTGTGAATGACTGAGTAATATATAACTACCTCTTACAGCTCCTAGCCTGGTATCTCATTCCATTAATTTGATTTTCCACAATATGGATACCTCTGTTTCGTCTTTCATGCTTTTGCCACTACTTATCATTTAAGATTACTTGAAAGCACAAAATGTTTCAGGTTTTTCAGATCATACTCATTTATTTGTCACTGGACATATTTGTTTTGCAATACAAAATCTATAAATTCTGTCAGGTTCTGGTTAGTCCTTTGAGTTAATCTATATATACTAAATCTTGAAGCTCAGTTGTAATTTAACAGTTCAAACTTTTAGATTGTTTTCAAAAGTGTATTCTATAGTCACTTTCCAAGTAACTAGAAGACACTAAAAATAAAAGATTTATTTGAATGAAAGCGATCACATACATAGGATTCCTTCTTACCTGGAAAGAGGGTATAAAAAAGAAAAGTCTAAATGAAAAAGGGTGTGAAAGACGGGAGGAAAGTGATTATCTCATGACTGCATCACTTCAGAATACAGAATGAAGCGCTGTCATCAATAAACTTCATTGTTATCAAGTTTCAGCAAGACAAGGGGTTTAGAATGAGCCATGGAATGCAAAAGCTTCAGGCAGAGCAGGAATTCTTGCAGTGCAGAAAAGTCTTGTGTGTCAAAAGCAGCTGTGGTGTTTTACTGATGGCTTACTAAATTATTAACACCCTGGTCTGCTGCTTGAAACTATATTACCTATTCATACTGGTTGAGGGTGTGTGGTCCGCAGCTTCAAAAGAGGTAGCTCTGATTTGACTGAAACCTGTGGGCATGAGATGTAAAGAACAGGTAATCTGCCAAAGGGGAAGAGAGATTAAAAAGAAAATAGCCAGGTTACAGGATATAGAAAAATCAAGATATGGCATGCTCTGATTTCTTGATTTTTCACAGTTTAAACATAAGAACTAATAGCCTTGAATCTGTATGTTAAACTTAAGGAAGGGTGTCTGAAGAAGAGCAATGAAACTGTTTAAAGGTCTTGACAGCAAGTGTGATGAGCAGGTGAAGGAGCTGGGGTTGTTCAGCCTGGAGAAAAGGAGGCTCAGGGAAGATCTTATCACTCTCTATAACTGCTGAGCAAGGTGGGTGTAGGGGTCTTTTTCCAAATAAGAAATTGTAGGATGACAGGAAACAGCATCAAGTTGCAGCAGGGGAGGTTTAGATTGGATATTAGGAAAAATTTCCTCATTGAAAGGATTGTCAAGATCTGGAACAGGCTCCCCAGGGAAGTCAGTGGTTGAGTTGCTGTCTCTGGAGGTATTTTCAAGACCCGTAGGTGTAGTGATTTGGGTCGTGTTTTAGTGGAGGACTTGGCAGTATTAGGTTTATAGCTGGACTCAGTCTCGAAGATCTTTTCCACTGTAAATGATTCTGTCATTCTAAGGGGAGAAAAAGTTAATGCTACTAACTAACAGTTGGTGAGCAATGTTTTTTTGTAGAACACAGGATGCTAATTCCCCGAAGTATACCTTTCAGGGGCTTATGGTATGAAGAGAACTTTGTTTTCTAAAGTGATGGCAGCACAAAGATTGGAGGTCACATTGTTTATATGTGTAAGTGGTATCATAATCATAGCATGTGGCTGTACTTGAATATTATAATTGGAGTCCATTTCTCCATCAAGTGATACGCGGAAAAGACT
>VZTF01007558.1:132360-239581 GCA_013397755.1 Cnemophilus loriae | reverse complement strand
AACCTGTCCCCAAGGCCTCCGCAACTCGGAGGACAAGCCACAACACTTTTGGCTGTGATCTGTACACCACTGCTCCTTTGCATGGCCCTAAGTCCAAGTGAAGACTGTCCAAAGGGTCCCCCCAGGATGCGTTAGGACGTCCCACCTCTTCAGAGTGCCGACGGGACGTGTCCGTCAGACGGGGCCGCACTGCGGCCTCGCTTGCTGGAGAGCCCCCAGCCGACCTCCTGAGGCAGCACATTGGCTGCGCTGACGGTGCTCGCACCGGCGGTGGGAGGTTGCCTCTGCCTCTGGGGGACAGGGCTGAAAGTCACAGGTGGCTCTTGAAGGGCAGGTGATTCGCCCACGCTCAGCCCCGAGAAACGGGACACGAGATAGGCCTTGAAGCATGGATGGGTTCGGGTCGGGCTGTCCCGAAAGAAGGGAGATGCCCTCTTGGATCGGGGCTTGCTTTCCTTTGCCCACTTTCCCAATGGCAATTGGAGGTCTCCTTAGCAGGCCCTTGCAGCGCCTTCTCCCCGAACACGTGGCTCCACTGCCTGCCCAAACCCTTCTAGGGTTTCTTGCCCTGTCTTTACACAACCGGGGGATTGNGCCTCTGGGGGACAGGGCTGAAAGTCACAGGTGGCTCTTGAAGGGCAGGTGATTCGCCCACGCTCAGCCCCGAGAAACGGGACACGAGATAGGCCTTGAAGCATGGATGGGTTCGGGTCGGGCTGTCCCGAAAGAAGGGAGATGCCCTCTTGGATCGGGGCTTGCTTTCCTTTGCCCACTTTCCCAATGGCAATTGGAGGTCTCCTTAGCAGGCCCTTGCAGCGCCTTCTCCCCGAACACGTGGCTCCACTGCCTGCCCAAACCCTTCTAGGGTTTCTTGCCCTGTCTTTACACAACCGGGGGATTGGCTGGGCATGCCTGCCTGTTTTCCCCCAACCCCCACCAGCACTCCTTGCCAAAACCCTCCTGGATCCTAAGGCAGAAATCTACTAATTCAACTGTATAGCACAAATCAACACCCATTTCAGTTTACTTACTTGGTTTTCTTCTCCTTTGGTTTCTTATAATTCCTTTTGGAGTGTGTTCAAATGGCCCAAATTTTCATTAGAATGTCACATCTCTTTAGGCTTTAATGCACTTATGCCAAATTACAGCTATGCTCTTTAAACTAATTTTGGTTTCTTTATGGGAGAGATAGTATTTTCAATGGTTCATAGTATTCGTTTGCATTTCTCTAAGACTGACATATGACTTGTGAGTCATTCATGATTAGAGCTCTCTATGTATTTTATTGGAAAGTGTAGCCAACAACCAAATCTAAATATGAATTTTTGTACACAAAAGAAATATACAGCTATATTTCTACCTAGGAGATACAATTTTGTTTCACTTCTGATATGTCCAGGAAATGTGTTTTAATACATATAGAATCTATATTTATGAAATACAGAAAGTTAAACAAGTAACAGATTTAATATCGTGCATGCCGATGAAGCTATACCTCGACCATTACAAGTCTTTTTATACATTCTGTTGCTTTCAAATCATGTTCACCAGAAGTCCTCTAATGAACATAAGACTGTGTATCCATTTTAGATCATAGCCAGATTTTTTCAGGGAAGACCTTCTAAATATACATCCAAAGTACTTCTAAAGAGTATTATTTCACATCCACAAGATCTATTAGTGCAAAATATCACTGAGACACCACCTTCCTCTAAATTAGTCTCAGGAAGAAAACTGTTTTTATATATTTCCTTTTCTGAATTCAGTATAGGAACAGGAAAGAAGCTTAAGACAGATGACAGTGTGTAGATCAAAAATGATAAGAAATGGAGGACATCACAGAATCCAGTCACTTCTTCATTGCTTGAAATTATCCAATCCATGCACATCACAGAAACTCATTTTCTGTTCCCCTCCTTCTTGCAGCAGAATTTATCTGTAGTTCAGCAAGTTCTGGTCCTGTTCATGGACATATGCCAATATGGATGTATCTCGGTATGGACAGCAGTATGGAGCTGACCACTTGGGAGACTTGGGATCTCCATTTCTTTATAAGGGGGTTGCACATCCCTGTCATCTGGTTCATCATCTAAACCATTTTAGTAAGGTCCTCCCTAAATGTCACCAGCCCAATGCCTTGGGTCTGTTCCCATGATTTATTTTTGATTTGGACAATGGAGGGGTCTGATTGGGGGTTTTTTTGCGTGTTGTATCAGGATTTCAGTCTTCTTTTCTAAGAGATATGTCTGCCGTCTTTCTCTTTTCAGTGTTCCTTTTGAGACATCCAGCTTTTGCTGTTTTCTTAAATTCTTCTATGCCTAGATTAGACGTGTCCCCAGGATGGCACACATAGTTCCTTTGCCTCTACCATCATAATTGTTTTTGTGACATTGTTCTTTTCTTTCTAGTTCTGCAGTCATGTTGACCCACTTCTCCTTTACCCATTTAATTCCTAGAGGAAAAGGAGTACAGTCATGCCTCCATAACAATTCCTCTATTGATATTCTGCTAACTAAGCCAATTAAAATGTAATGGAGGTTTATCAAACTGAAACAAAAAATATAGTCAAAGGAGATTTATTTATAAACTAGTTAACCAAATAAACAAATTAAACTAATTAAAGATCCATCTACATTTGAATAAAGATTAATGATGCCAAATGGAATTGGTACTACATGACTGACCTAAGAGGGTGGCCCAGAATGAATAATCACTCACCCGATAAGGCAAGGGCTCCAATTCCTTGAGGAGTTACTAAGGAGAAAGTCCTAACTGCAAACTGATACTCTGAGGAAAACCAACTCAACTGATCACCCTGGCAGGGCTGCATTCATACCCTACTAAAAGATGGTTCGTGGAATTTTTTCCCAGCTTCTCTGACGAGATAGTGAGTGAGAAGCTGTGTGGGGTGTAGTAGCTGCCTTCTGGGGTTAAACCACAATCCCTGGAAGCACTCTCCATAATAACCAGAGTAAAAAGACATTAAAGTAGCTTTCTATGAAATAAAAATTAAAAATAAAGAAATTTTTAAAAATGGAAGCAATTCTGGTGTCAAGAACCAATAAGGGAAACTGCAATGTGTGCAGTGTGTGAAATACTTTAAATTCTTGTACAAAGTGTATTAAGGTATTATTTTACTTTCTTAATGAGAAAGCTCGGAAGAAGCAATTTGCTCAAGTTTTAAAGAAGATAACTTTCAGGGAGTCTGTATGGTTCCCCATGTCTCTTATTTTGAATGATTGTGTCCAAGGAAATGAAACTCAATTGCATTGCCTGTCTGTAAAATATTTACCAGATACCATGCAGCAAGGGGATATCAGCATCTCCAACACTGCTAGAGAGAAAAGTCTTTACTGTGTTTATGTTTCTGTCTTGTCTTTTCAAGAGTTTGTTTGTCTTTTCAGTTTTCAACACTGATTAATAAGATTTGAATATGTAACTAAATTTTTATACATTTCTAACAGAATATTCCAAAGTATATATTTGATTGTTAAGAAGATTTTAATGGGAGAAATGTTAAGAGAACTTTACATGATGTACCACTTGTAGGAGATACACGTAGTGAATATGCTTTCAGGTCAAATGTAAAAATTGATAATGTTGATGACATGTTGAACAACCTTCTGTAATAGGAAATGCTGATATCAGTTGGAAGACTGTCTGGAAGACTTGCAATGTATGTGTGTGGGAAGTGAGACAGTACTTAGCACATGCAGTTTCACTCTTTTCAAAGAAGTATTATATCAAAATAGCTACAGTTGAAGGGTTAAAACCCCCCCCACTTATAGATTGCACACGGGATTTTGCTTCCACTTACCAGAAAGTTAACTTGTGACGCATTGTGTGATTCACATATATTTTAGTTCAGAAATTTAGCAGTTTCGTGTCACATCCAACAACATTTGCCTTTTCCTTTACCCCCACCTTTTTTTTTAAACGCCTTTCATAATTAAGTATGAGCCTCCCTATGCTTCCCAAGTATTCCAAGTATGCTTCCAAGTATTTCATTGCATCTTCTCTCATACATTAGTCCCATTATTTGATTCTGTAATGTGAATTATGTATCCAGGAAAAGAAAGAAGAAAATTACTTCTTTTCTGAGCTATTACCCAGCTAACATTATTGGGAATGTTGTTCACATTAAAGCTCATAAGATGTATTCTGCTTCATCACTTAGGCCTTTCTGATGCTAGTTCACTCATCTTGGGCCAAACGAGTAACTGGTGTAATCAATGGTACTAGATTTGATTTCAAAAAAGCTCACACTGATCTTGTGCTCTCTCTTTCTTTCTCTCTGTATATAATAAGCAAACATATATTGGTCTTTGTATGTACACATGCAAGCATTTCTGTGAAAAAAGAATGCTGTATTTTAAGTTAGTGCATTAGAACATTATAACTCTTTTGGTAGTATTTTTCAATGGTTTCATTTTTATTCAGTCTAGAGCATATTATACTTGCAAATTCGTCTATCCCAGAGCCACAAGTAATTTGTTACACAATACGCTAGCCTCCAGCAGAAGATATAGAGAAAGGTTAGAAAAATATTCCATCTGCTTTTTAACAAAGCTGTATATCAGTGAGAAAGAAAGAAAGAGCAATTCTCTCTTTACTCTAAAGAAAAATGTATTAGGGTAATAGAAAGATCATAACATAGCTAATTATAGATGGATTATTCACCATTCTCCTATACAATAGGGCACTCAGAACATGAGCTACTTTAGGATGACTAAAAGCTGAATTCTTCTCCCAAAGAGGCTTTATAAAAATGATGATCCCCATCTCTCTTAGACTGTTCATTGCCACCTTTGCAAGAAGGCTTAGACACATAGCAATGCAGCAATGAGCACAAATGTAAACAGCTAGCCCAAAGCAATTAGATGGCACAGGGCTTTAAAACCTTGGCTTTTCATGGTTAATGCTAAATACAAATTTGAATTAATTGACAGCACTTTAATGATCATATTTGACTCTCCAATGGAATTTTTTTTTTCACAAAATAAAACCTTCAATCTGTTTGAACCATTGTACAATATTTTCCCTTAAGCCTTGCCATAAATACATTTGAGAACAACACATATTAAGCATGTAAGAAGTAGACAATGAAATTACATCTAACACCTAAGATATTAATTTTAAAAAATATTGTTGGGAACATTAAGATAATATTAATGTATAGCCCATATTAACTATAAAAACCTTACTTGTGTTGTTTGTTGGGCACATACCACAATAATCAGCACTGATAGACCTTGCACTGAATCTAGCATGGCAGAATTGTGGAGTCTGTTGTAACACATCTCTGGTATTCAGAGTAAACTTCCAGAACATCAAAAGTAGTGCCAAAGGGTCCCCCCAGTTTGTATTCTTCATTGGTAGTTCGTCTCAAGTATCACAGTGACTGGTCATAAGAACTAGTATAAACTGCCTGTGAGTCTTCCTGCTACTTGGCTAGCTCGATCTTTGCCCTTCCTCCTAAGAAATGTTTGTTTATTTCATCAGTGAGACCCAGGCTGATACAAGTTCTCAGCTTGCTATCCACAAGTGGCCAAGTGTTTTTATTGAAGAATTTTCTGTGTGGCAGCAGGGAATAAGTTTGCAGGACCCCTCACCCTGCTGAACCATGTTGGAAAGACGCCAGGAGACAGCCTGTATTTTTTACAGGGTATTCAAATAACCACAGTATTATAGTGGGAAATGTGCAACTTTTCTGCATGCACAAAAGAGACAAGTCTGAAATAATGGAAGGAAAAGGCAGACAGAAAAAATCATTCAGGAGTTTAGATAATAAAGGATGAGAAGATCTCCTCTCACATGAATGTAATCTGTCTGGCTTCTCTGCCAACACAGTATAGGAAAAGGTATGCAGCTTTTCTGCTGACAGGACTGTTTTCTTGACAAAGACCTAATGAATACAGGTTGTAGGAGTTCCTTCATTACTTATTGCAAAGATTGGATGGACTCACCCTGACTCTGCCATGTGTAATGCTGTCACAAAGAACCAACCTCACATCCTTTTTTTTCTCCAGCTTGTTCATAAGGAAATACACATGCTAAGGGAAGAGTGCAAAAGCTGAGAAAAAAATTATTATGAGAGAGACCACTGCATGTATATAGTGTTAGAGTCAGATTCCATCATATAAAACAGTAAGGCATCATGGGATGAGTGACAAAATGGGCTGGTTAAGTATGCAACATATTTATGGTTTAGGTACCTTGTAGTACAGTGTGAACACAACTGGATTGCTACAAAGATACTTTAAGATACTGCCGGGTGGTAACAGTAAGATAGAAGTGTATGGATATAGCTATTGGACACAGGCAGCTGGGATTATGCACACACTACTACGATTTCTTTCATTTAGTGATCAATCTCTTTATAACTAGTTAGTTTGTTTTGTCTCTAATACTTCTACTAGAAGACTGTTTCAGAACAGCCTTTCTTTGAGAGTTCAGCTTTCTTCCCATTTCTAGTCCCTTTTGGCCTGCAACTAGCCTACTTTGACATGTTCTTGTAGCACCTTTGTCTTTTAACTTAGATGCATTTGCATTTCTTTCCCAATGCTGAAATACTGTAAGCCCTCCTCGCTGCACAGGGATCACACAGAAACACGAAAATAATTGAAGCATAAAGGAAAGCTTCTGCCCGTAAACTCATTGTCAGAAAGTCATACAGTCTTTCACAGTGTTTTAATCCCATTTCTGGTTTGAAAAACAGTGTAGCAGATTAGGCTGTGCACTGGTTGCTGTACAAACTTAGGAAGAATAATTTTAATGTTCTTGCGTTCAACCCTCCTATAAATTTTATATCCCTCTTTGCTCAAAATAAAGTGCTGTCTGGGAACATGCACTGTGAGTTCACAGTGTGGTATGTACTTATATTGGGGGAGCAGTAAAATTGCTATGTGCTCTCTGAGAATGGAGTGCTGTCATTATCAGTAATCGCAATAAGTAATACCTATCAGCCAGAGCCAGTCCTGACAGATCCCAACAGCTTCGTATATACATGTGTTTCTTCACTGCATTTTAAGTCTTCTGACAGGGGCTGTTTCTCTGCCATTTGGATGTTCTGTTCGGGTTCTGTTTAGCCTGACCACTTGTGATCTCTTGTCTCTTCTTTTTTCAGCTATCTAAATAAAAAAAAAGAAAAATAAAAAGTTTCTGTCACAGGAAATGTTGATTTTCTCTTTTCCAATATGCCTTTCCAACATGTCACATTGTATTAACTCCTGATTATATTCCTTCTAAGAGGAGGTTAAAGTAGGTTAAGGAGAGAAAAGAGGTCTCAATTTGAAAAAGCGAGTGATGTTGATAGCTTTGAAGAGTGACTGATATCAGCCTCAAGGCCATCTTGCCTTGAGAGGCTACTCAGTGAAAAGCTGACTTCATCATCTTTTTATTCATTCGTCAGGAGCTGTTAGTTCACCAAAGTGTAGTTCTCTTTCACTCACTTATAGGATTTATAGGTGTGAGAGGAAGCAAATTAGTCCCTGGTGTTACTCCAGTGATTTTGCACATCTCATACCAAAGAGAAGTGAAGCCCAACATCTACATTTTTTTTCTTTAGAGACAGACTAAAATTAAAACAGAAGAGATCTTATACTTTTTGGAATAATTTAATAGATACATAAAATACAGCACTTCATTTCAAGTCCTAATTTTGTCCACTTCTGTGAGTGGCATTCTTCAAATAATTCAAAGACAAAAATAAATACTGCTCTGTATATGAATTTCAACACAGAACTAGTAATTTTTCCCTGGTTGAACACTTAAAATAGTTTAATTTTGTTATTTTATTTGGCAGACATTTGATGTCTTTTGAGAAGTCATGGTAGTCAGTGAAGTTCCCAGTGACTTGCAGGAAAGGGAATATCACACAGTTTTTTCAAAATAGATAGAAATTAGAACCTGGGGAACTACCAATCAGTCATCTTTATCTCTCTTTCTGGTAAGGTAACAGAAATGTCTCAAACATAATTTTCTTGCATCTTGCAGAGTTAGGTCAAACCATAACAAGCTAAGAAACACAGCTCAGAGAAAAAATTCATTGATGGAAAGAGAGAAAAGAAACCAAAAAAAACCCCATAAGAAATTGAAAATTCAGGTCTGATTTTGAGGCTAACAAAGAATCTCCAGCCAGACCATTCAATGAGGTATTATCCAGTATTTGTTAGTTTTAAGTATACAAAACCAGTAATCTTGTGTTTTTCAGGCTGGGCTTATACCTGAGGGCAGAATAAGAATTGGTCACACAGAGACAAGATATGGTAATTTGTTTCTCTTAGCTCCTTCGTCAATCGTTATGCAGTGTGTGAGAGTCAAAACTGATAACAATTATGGTGTACCTGGCACATGCTCAGCTGCTTTGATCACCCCAGAATCCTTCTCTGGGATCAAGCTGTGAGCTTGTTTTCAGTGACCCCACAGCTGGGGCAGGGCTCACAACCGTGGGGCTACATGGGGTGCATCCTATCGGTTTTAACACAAGGGAATCATAAAAACAGTGTTAAATTGGTCTCAGTTTAGGTTGATGGGTAAGAAACTTTGCCTTATTATTTAAAAAGACAAGGAGGAAAGGTCAACTTGCTTCCATATCGTGACAATATAGTAAATGAATAAGCTTCCCTGACAGGATAAATTCTGGTGTTCCAAACATGCAGTGCATACATATTGCATACTCAGAGGTCAGCATCCAGGAGAAACAAACAGGTAACCGTACGCTACATCACATACTTACACTTTGCATAATTTGTGCCTTAAATAAGATTTTTACATTTCATGTTGTAACAGATAACACAAAGAAAATCTGCATTCTGCTACTAAATTAGCAAATTAAAAGAACACGTTTTAAGATTTCAGCGTTTCCCATTTCTATGTATTATATTTCACTGATTAGGACTGAAACATGGAACAGAACTTTTAAGAACAAAAAACTCCCATGTTGCCATTTACGTAAGAAATTACTTAATTTCTTTAATCTTGGATAGAATGGTGCATTGTGCTGTGTTTTATAAATAATACAGTTGCTGATCTCATTTTAAATCAGATTCCCTATGAGAAAGAAGTGTTCCTTTCACACTTACTTGATGGTTCTAATTAATAAAGTAATTCTATTTTTAGAGTTCTAAGTTTCACTTAGACTACATTTTTGTAGAGGATCATCTCATTATGTTTCATTGATTTTCTGTGTTTTCCTTAGTGTTACAATTCAAGCTCCACCTAAAAGAAATCTTTGGTTTGAATTCTTATTGCAAGAGGGAAAGAAAATTCAAAATCCTCACATCATTGTATTTTGTTTTTTCTACAATTATTCTCATCACCCAGTAGAACATGTAAGATGGATTATTTACTAAATTTTCCAATTCCTTTAGCTAGTGCTTCATCAATGTTTCATCTTTATTACATGTGTGTACTATCTCTGCATATACTCACATCTCTGCCAAGCACCTGTAAGATTATTGGTCTACCTTCCATCTTCTTTCAAATATTTCTCCTTTCTTTTTTCCTTCTGAGGATATATCACAGCAAGAAATCTTTAAAATGGCCAATAACCAATATATCTTCTTCTAGTACAAACAAAGGAAGGCCAAGCACTGATTAAATGATCCTTCAGATTTACCTCACCTTGATTTCAGTGTCATAGCAAGTCATTAATTTTCAGATATTATAGGACACTGTAATGATGCAATCCAAATAAAAGGATAAAAAAAAGTGAAATAATGTGTTTGTAACCTTTGGGGGCTTAATGGCTCTATCCTTGTTTTAACTGGCATTTAGTCTCTTCCAGGACTACTCATCTAGCTTACGTATTTCTAATGAGGGTCTTTATGGAGACTTTGCATGTTAGAGTTGCAGAATATTCAAATATAATGTTACTAAAAAAGGGAAACTAAGATGAACCATGATTTCCAGACTATTTGTGACATAATTTTCTTCTTAAATTTTTTGTCTTTTTAAAACCCATTTAATTCTTTCTCACATGGTTATAAAACATTACCTGAAAAAGACAATTTCAGGAGAAACTGTGATGTATAATACAAGAAAGCCATTCTAAAAATATAATTCAATAACTATGGCTGGGTAAAAGCCAATTTTTCTACTCCCTCTTTGGCAAGTAAGTTGCTTGTAGCGGTTGGTTTCCCAAATCTCTGTTTCAGTAAATTCAGTTGTTTCAGTTCACACTGTCAAATGACCTATTATTAGCTAATATTGTTTCTTGCTTCTATTATTTATTATTATACCTCACTCCCACCTGTCATAGCTCAATTCCTCTCGGAATTGATGGAATGAATGGAAGAAGCAAAATGTTTTGATAAAAATCAGAGTCCTGCTTATAATCAGATGATCAGGACGTGGAAAATTTAAACATAAGACTGTTAGTGGCATCTGCATAAAGTGTCCAGTAATATCTAGGATTTTCGGCTGCTGAATAATTGAAGTGTCTATCTTTTATTGATGTGGGTTACCAACAACCAAAGCAACAGGTGGTGCATTGTGAAAGCAACTCTAAATAAAAAAGCTTATTTCTTGTACCGTTGGCAAAGTCACAGTCACCTTTGAAAAATCCTGAGCTTAATGCAGCAGGATTCTCATGCAGGTGGTATCAAGAATGGAAAGCTAAAGGCCTGGAGCTTTGATAGGTGAAGCAACCACTGAAGGCTACCCACTTCTGACACCAGTGTTACACAGGAGTCTACATCCTAGCTGATTTCCCCATCAAGACCACATGGAATTGAGCTCTTGAGAGCTACAGTTCTCTGTGTTTTAGGGTCTGGTTGTAAGACTCTGCCTTGTGCCTGACAATACTGCAGTAGTATACTAACAACAGAGGAGTTTCAGGTGTTTCATTTACACAATGAGTTACTTGGCCAGGTTTTTTCTTTGAAATTCTTCAATGTGGTCCTTTCTGTCTCTGGCCTGTAACCGTAAGGACTTCAAGAATGCAGTTGTCTGTCTCAGAACACTGTGAAGGCCACAGAAGGAATTTGCTATAAGATAAGCCACCACAATGGAACTTGAGATAAGCACAGATGGCACAGCTGGAGGGCCTAAGTTCAGTTAGCATCCAGACAAAAAATTCCTACCATGGCAAACTGTGAGAAAGCAACTGCTTACACACATGCCATCCCAAGTTATTGTAACGACATCTACGTGCCTGTGGATACCTGGAATTTGGACTGTATAAAGGTGATACCCCAGAAGAATGACTTGGGGACCTCCTCAGCACTGGGAAGACCAGGATGAAGAGGGATCATTGGGATGTCACAGGACCCACATGGTGGTGGTGTCTCTCTACTTATTCTCTCTCTCTCTTTCTTCCTCCTTCACCCCCACTCTCCCATTTCTTTCTATCTCTCTCCATCATGTTTACTGTTAAATAAAATCTGTACTACTGACTTTGGCATGTGGTCTGTTTTATACCTTAATTCAGGCAGAGGCATCTCTTATAACTGGATCTTAACAGTAACATCTTTTCTGAATTTGTGTGAAGGTGTAGTCTGAGATAGGGGGGATTCTAGGTACTTTTGATAGCCCCTGTGGATTTCAAGACTATAATATCATCTTCCATTTTTTACCTGTTTTTTATTTTATATTGGAATTGTTTAATTTTTTTTAATCTATTCTGAAAGATACAGCACAGGAAGTACAATTATAGATGAATGCAGACGTGATAACAAAAACCGTCACTTTTTCTTTATAATCTCCATCAGAATTGCCAGACTGAATATCTTTGTACTTGAATACCCTACAGTAAATGTGACAAACTTTCCTGATCAAGAAATCCCCCCAAATTATTTCTGTGGAGTAATCAAAGAAGATTTCTGAATGACAAACAGATACTAGAAATATGAATGATATTCTTAAGAAAGTCACTGTAGGAAGGCTTCGGTTTCCCAAAAATCTGCCTATTACATTTTAGATTATTTTGTTAATATTTACAAGTTAGTCCTCAGTTCTGCCGAGATAGATTTATTTATCCCTGGATTGTCTGTTTGATTCCATGGAGTTACTTGCCTAGTAATGACAATTATACCTTATCTAAACACAAATAATTAAAGCAGTGAGAGGTATTCGAAGCGGATAAGGTAAGGTTCTTGAGTGATATATTCAATATAATTGGCTTACATTCCCTAAGCTAAACCAGCATTCAGTGATAAGGCATTAGCTGCTCCAGTGAAAAAATCAGAAACTCTGAATTTAGATGCCTGCTCTGAAGGAATCTTTTGTTCTTTGGTTAAAAAAGGAGACGTGGCTTCTGACTACACTCTAAAACTAGATAGACACATAATGCCATTGCCAGAGTTGTGTTTACTTTCAAGTGAAGTATATAATTAAATGTATTCTTCAGAAGAAATAATTATTTCATAGTTTAATTTTTTTATTTTTATTTTTTATTTTTTGCTTAGAAATATTTTTCTATTTCTTGAAAATAGATTTGTCAGGATTTAACCCTGGCCTGAAATAAAGCCCCACACAGCCACCCACTTATTTCCCCTGCCCGGCAGGGTGATGAGAGAATCAGAAGGGTAAAAATGAGAAAATTCATAGGTTGAGAAAAAACCAGTTTAATAGGTAAAGTAAAAACCACACAAGCAAAGCGAAACAAGGAATGAATTCACTGCTTTCAGTGGTTGGGGAGGTGTTTAGCTATCCCCAGCAAAACAGGGCCCCACCTCGCATAATGGTGATTTGAGGAGACAAACCCACCACTCCAAACATTCNTTTTGTTCTTTGGTTAAAAAAGGAGACGTGGCTTCTGACTACACTCTAAAACTAGATAGACACATAATGCCATTGCCAGAGTTGTGTTTACTTTCAAGTGAAGTATATAATTAAATGTATTCTTCAGAAGAAATAATTATTTCATAGTTTAATTTTTTTATTTTTATTTTTTATTTTTTGCTTAGAAATATTTTTCTATTTCTTGAAAATAGATTTGTCAGGATTTAACCCTGGCCTGAAATAAAGCCCCACACAGCCACCCACTTATTTCCCCTGCCCGGCAGGGTGATGAGAGAATCAGAAGGGTAAAAATGAGAAAATTCATAGGTTGAGAAAAAACCAGTTTAATAGGTAAAGTAAAAACCACACAAGCAAAGCGAAACAAGGAATGAATTCACTGCTTTCAGTGGTTGGGGAGGTGTTTAGCTATCCCCAGCAAAACAGGGCCCCACCTCGCATAATGGTGATTTGAGGAGACAAACCCACCACTCCAAACATTCCCCCACTTCCTTCTTCTCACCACAATTCTACATGCAGAGCATGGAGCCATATGGTCTGGAATATCCCTGTGGTCAGTTGGGGTCTGTTGTCCTGGCTGTGTCCACTCCCAGCCTGCGCACTGCTGGGGTAAGAAGCAGAAAAGGACTTGGTTCTACTCAAGGCCTGCTCAGCAAACATTCCTGTGTTATCAACACTCTTTCCAGCACAAATCCAAAACACAGCCCTATATAAGCCACTGTGAATAAAATTATTTCTATTCTGCCAAAACCAGCACATGCATAAAAAGTAACTGGGAGACCTGTGTTCTATTCTAAGCTATCTGTCCCTGCTACTGAAATTATAATATTAATTTATTATACTCAGATCTAGTAACTGTAGACATCCAAATTAATTTGAGTAAAGTGTTTCAATATAATATTAGCTTACTATTTGAAAAAAAATAAGCACTAGAATCTCATCTCTGGTTGCATCTAGTATATAATATGAGCCATTTAAATACGCTTTTTAAAAAACCCACAGAATATGTACTAATTTTTTCTAAATAATGTGGCCCCACACAAATGTTTTTAAGAAAAATATATGAAAATTATCCATTATAATTACCAGAAACTCTAACTGTTGTTTTACATTTTTCATTAACCTTTTTACGAGGTTCATAGAAGCATAAAAGTCGGTAAAGTAATCCAAAGTTTTTGTCAGCTTGTTGTTGAATTATTGCCACACTTATTTTATCTAACTGAAGGCACTTAAAAACTGGAATGCAAAACTCTGGAAATGTGGAGGACACAGCATCTATCCCTTTTACACATTGATCACATTTTTACTAGCCAGTGAAAAGATTAACTGTATTTTTAATGCTACTGTCATACAGGATAAAAAATGCTGAAGTTTTTTGTGACTTGGAGGCCAGTCTAGAGCTTGATTCTAGAAGTATTTAGAACATGTGTGCATATAAAGCATGGGCAGAAGGATTGACTTACAGACCTGACTTCCGTTCTTAAAACTGAGCAAACGGCAGAGATGTCATCCACATACCCATCCCTCTCCACGTTACTTTGCTAATGCAGCTTTTACCGTGAGCAGGTAGAGTTTACAGACTCAGAAGTATAAAATAATTAACAACTTGTGTGCAAGAGATGGTGAGGAGGAACAAGCTACTGGGCTAAATGTCAGCATGCCCAGCACTGCCACTGAGCATCTGCTGGCAAGGCAGCTTTCAGCTGGAATGGGAAGGGGACAGATCTCACTGCTCCTGAACACATCTGATGTTGCTGGTTGATCTGTTGACATCCCATGGCTGATCTCAGGACATATTTTGTCCTGGTATTTTCTAAATCATCAGGTCAATGGTCTTCCTCTTGAATCCTTGGCTTTCTGATTACCCTTGTTTCAGCAATCTTACCTCTGCCTGCAGTTTTGCCATCCTTACCTTGCACAGGTCTTCAAAATTTCTCACAGCTCCTCCTGACAACTTAGCAACATTAGAGGCCTGAGCAAAGGTTATGTGTATGTATCAGAACTAGACTGTAGATGAAACTTGATGGAAGAGGGAAGTTGGAGATTAAAAACAGCACATTTAATGGTCATTAGGCAGCAGTACTGTTGAGTTGAAATATCCTTTCTTATAGAGGCACTGTACAGACTGATTCCAGAGCTGCTATCATTTAATCTTGTTGGCTCTTTCCAAAAGGATAGGCAAAACTTACAAGGAAGGTTCATAAACTGGATGACTTTAGACTCATTTTTGTTCAGTTCCAAAAATTCTACAAAAATTCTAATTTCTCAAACTGAATCTTGTATTCTTCACCAGATAACAGCCACAGGTTCTTCATTACCTCCCAAGTCTATTCTTTACTCCTTTTAGCTTAGCTGTGCCTGCATAAAGCTCTGTGAAACTGAGAATGACTTTTCTGTCTCTGCCTGATAAGTACTATAGAAAAAGAATATTCCTGCTGATTTCCACTTTGGCTATTGGTTAGAGCCATCCTGTCCCAGAAGCCAGTATAGCAAATATCACAGACAAGTGAAGGAAGAACTGAGCTTCTGTCATGCAAGATTATCCTGTGATGTAGTGCAACAGTATGAAGAAGAATACAAAATCCACAGGTTATTGAGAAATATTTCTTCCCTTTCTCTCCCCACATCATAATTTACACCTTGAGTGTCATGGAGGGACAAATATGCATGTATTTTTCTTCCATTTCCTCAATAGGCCTGCAGAAAGCAAACCCCACTTATGGTCTGATCCATCTTCCTGTGCTGTAATCACTGAGTTATAGTGCAATGCCAGTCACACTGTGTGTCATCTCTCTTCCCAGATTTCTTTCTCAGCAGGGTCTCCTTCAGAAAAGTTCTTTGTCTTGGGAATACTTTTGCTTCTGTCAATTGAACAATTTAAAATATAACAAAAGCATATATGGTGTTGCCAGCTTTGCATGAAAATATTTGTGACAAAACCTGAGGTTTATTTTCTGTTATGATGCATTGTTATTACAAGCCTCTCAGCTATAGGTTTTGTAATTTACTAATCTTGAATGGATTTTGATTTATGCTTAGCCAAGAAAAATAATTTTAAACTATGCTCAGGGAACTACTGGTGTGAACATTCCAGCAGTGAGTGATCGTTTTTAGTTAAAAAGTGGAAAGTAGCTAAATGCATGCCATCTCATGAAACTGGATTCAGTAACAGTTTTCATCAGCAAGCCAGCAAGTTATATAAGATTATTTTATAAAGCAGTGTAGAAAAATGTCACTGTTTTAAATAATGCAAAATATTCATCTGGATTTTCTCCACTGAAAGGCATGTGCATAATTTTTTTTATTTTTCTTTGGATTTTTTTAAGTGATCTCTCTTACAAACTTTAATGAATAGACTTTGTGATATGATAATGAAAAAATTTAATTTTTTTTAATTTCAGAGTCCAATGAGATTAGATCTACTTTGTTTATTAAGTTGGAATTTACCTAAATAGATGAAAAACAAAACCTGCTGAAGAATGTATCTGAACTTTCCTTTGTGAAACTTGATTGAAAACCTTATTCTTATATATATAAGGTTAATTTTTACATAGATACAAAAATTATATTGAAACTTCTGACGGACAGTTACCCATCCTTAACCATCCTACTAGTTCTAGAAAGCATAAAATTGTGCAGCCAAGTTTTACCTACACAGGGAGATTTTAATTTACACCAAAGAAGTTTTTTTGTTTGGTTTTGCTTTTGGGGCTTTGTTTTGGTTGGTTGGGTTTGGAGTTGTTTTTTGTGTGTTTTTGTTTGTGTTTTTTTTAATCTGTCAGTTAAAATCAAGACCCTTAGGAAAGTCAAAGTATTTTAGAATACAAAAATCACATTATCAGTAAAGGTATTAGCCTTAAATAAATAAAAAGGACAAATTTCCAGTGTATCAAATGTCAATCTCAGTGTAAAAGTAAATATACAGCAATTTCACCATTGAATATTTCAATGACTCATAGCAGATAATTTTTTAGCTGTACTTTTTAGTAATTCAGTTTTACAGTATCATAAGAAAAATTGAATTTTTATAAAATTATTTATGAAGACTTTATAAGGACGATTCATCGAGGCAATCATAGTACTCTCTGAGCAGAAAAAAAAGCTTTTGACTTTCTACAAGACAAAATATGTCTCCCTTTCTGAGTCCTTTTTTTTTTAAAGTGTAAAATTATTTCTCTAAAAGTGAGCTGAGGTAAAGCATTGCAGAAGAAATTTGTTCAAATTAGAAATATCTCAAAAATCCAAGCCTAAACACTGCAATCATTTTAAAACATCTTTGCACTTAATTCTTCCGAGTAATTTCCTCAGAATCCTTGCACTAAGACTTTTCTTCTCATCTTTGTTTTTTTAAAGCGAAGATTTTATGTGGTATTTAAACTTCTTTCTTGGAAAATTGTGTTGCCAAATGTAAGCTGTGGAAAATATAACCACGTACTTTACTGAAGGAAATGTGAAGAACATGAGGTTTGTTGTGTGTCCTTAAAGGAGAGCAGAACAAATATATAAATTTTCTGAAATGCACTCTCTTCACAGGTTTGGTCACATTAAGCTTGCATTGATGTGTAAAAGAGTTAACTGAAAAACTTTTTAGTTTGGCTGGGGGTTTTGTTTGTTTGTTTGTTTGTTTGTTTTTGTTTTGTTTGGTTTTGGTTTTGGTGGGTTTTTTTGGGGTTTTTTTTGAAAATGCTCCCAATTTTGTAGTTTTCTTCATTCCAATACTTGGTGCTGTCCTAATATTTGTTATATACTATTACAATTAGAAATTTCAGTCTATGCTAGGCTTTAGCAATGGTCCTCAAAAATGCAATGTTATTCTGCAGACTAAGAGCCCATAATCTTTTTGTAGGTTTGTGCTTTCTACAGAGGTTGCCTAAAATTTCTGTAACCGAGTAGTGCAGGCAGTGTTACTCCTGTGATAGAAAAACAAGGGACTGAGTACTTAGCAGGGAAAGTTCTGGTCTTTGACCTCTGAAACACAAGTTTGAATTCAATTTTACCTTTATTTTTAGAGAACATTAGGTCAAAAGCAAAACTAATCAAGCATCTGAGCACAAAAACACACAAGAATGCAGAGGACTTATCGTTGTCATCTATCTTCCCAGTGATGGAAGCAGAGAAGCGCAGGAAGGGAATTTAGGGTTAAGGATTATTAGCTCCTTTTTGTGAAGAAGTAATCACTCCTGAGAATTAAAAAATAACTTTTAACCCCAGCCCAGCAATAAATTTCACCATCAGGTTTGACTTCTTATGTCAGATCTCAGATGTGAAATATCTCTAACATTTTTAATTCCAACATTTTCCTAGCTACTAAAATTTTGGTTCTTCCTCAATTATGTACAAGATATGATAAACAAATTCTACTACTAGAGAAGAATTTATGCTGAAATTTAGTAATATATCTTATAAATCAAAACCCTAAAATACTTCTAACACTTATCTGCCTTTTTTGCACTTCATTGTCACTAAGTGCCTCTTTCCTGTTCCTGTTCCTGTTCCTGTTCCTGTTCCTGTTCCTGTTCCTGTTCCTGTTCCTGTTCTGTTCCTGTTCCTGTTCCATTGTGGTGAACATGTGATTTTAAATATTGTTTCCTAATATATAAAGATGTGGTTTTTTGGTTGTTGGTTGGTTTTGTTTTTATTTTTTAAGCTGGCATGGAGAAATTTTTGCTGAGTTCAGAGCATCATCTTTTTATAATTCAAAGCATCATCTAGAGTTAACCTTGGATGGGTTATGTAGGGTAGGGCTTTTCTTTATTCTAAAGGATATTACGTTTGCTGTTATATGGTTTAAATATGTATGAAAGTTGTGCATCAAAAACTTATATTTGGATCTCTCAGCTCGTATGATTTTTTTAAAATTATGTTTTATGAAACAATAGTCCTCTGTCTTACAAAAACGGCTTCAAGAAAGGTCAACAAATCTGCAGAGATTAAATTTAAATGTGTTTATTTAATAGATAAATAAATAAATAAATAAAATCTGTGCCCTGTGCAGATAAATGAATGATACTTTAAGTTTCTTTTCTATGGTACCAACTTCATCATACTGACAAAACTCTGCTGCACATCAGGTTCCTCACACAGAATAATTTTTGTTTTTATTTTTCTCTAGCTATCATATTGAACTATCAAATTGAATTAAATAAACAAGACAGACTACAACCAAATCAGATTTTTTTAGCCTAAAAGCACTTTTTTATGGCTGTCCTCAAATGGATATATACATGTGTCACATGTCAAGGTAGTCATTAGCACCCAGATTGTTTTGCATGTGAAGAAGCAAAACAATATTCTTGATCTGCCATTCTCTCATCCTTTGTATTTTGGTCTTCTGCACTTCAATAAAATACCTCCTGGAATTCCTCTTGATTTCCTGAAAACACAACGCTTTCATTTTGCCTTATAAAATAACTTTTTACCCACCAATACTTAAATTATGAAAAATGTAACTTTGTAAATAGAGATGTTAGAATGTCCACTGAATTATGAAAATATGGGAGAAGAGAAATACCTATGTTTTCTAAACGACTTTTAAAGAACACATTACTGTGGTATCTCAGAACAAGAAAAAAACTGGGCACTGCTGGCACGAGAGTCCTTCAGTTAATTTTCACTTTCAACTTGCAACATCTCTACTTTTATGTGTCCATAGACATTTTGAAAAAATTAAATTAAACAGGTCAGATTAGCACTATACTGAAGTTACTTAGTTTCAAGTTAGTGTATTCTTCCCAAGAGAATGCTATGCATAGAGCTGAAGAGACGTGAAATCTAAAATGAAAACTAAAATGAAAAATGGTATGGTTGTTGGCACAATATGTTGACAAGAAGCATGGTGTAGCTTTAGAATAAGCTGAACTGTCTGTCAGTTATGAGACCTTACGAAATCATAATGCAAAAAAAACCAACCCCCAAATGGACAGATTTAATCAAACACAGAATCACAGAATCAATTAAGTCAGAAAAGACCTCTGAGATCATGGAGTTCAACCTGTGACTGAACACTGCCATATCAACTACACCATGGCTCTAAATGCCACATCCAGCCTTTCCTTGAGCACCTCCAGGCAAGGTGACCTCATCACCTCACAGGGCAGCCCAATCCAATGTCTAGTCTCTCTTTCTGTGAAGAAATCCTTTCTAATGTCCAACCTAAACTTCCCCTGGAGCAGCTTAAGACTGTATCTCTTGTCCTGTTGTTTGCTCCTTGGGAGAAGATACCAACCCCTCACCTGGCTTACGACCTCCTGCTAGGTAGTTGTAGAGAGCAATATGGTCCCTGCTAGGCCTCCTTTTCTCCACGCTGAACACCTCCAGCTCCATCAGCTGCTCCTCATTAGACTTGTGCTCCAGACCCTTCACCAGCTCTGTTGCCCTTCTCTGGACATGCTCCAACCCCTCAATGTCTTTGTTGTCATAAGGAGCCCAAAACTGAACACAGGTTTCAAGGTTAGACCTCAGAAGTGTCCGGCACAGGGGGACGGTCACTGCCCTGCTCCTGCTGCCCCACTATTGCTGCCACAGGCCAGGTGCCATTGGTCTTCTTGGCCACCTGGTCACAGCTGGTTCATGTTCAGCTGCTGTCGAGCATCATCCCCAGGGTCCTCTTCTGCCCAGCCACTTTCCATCCACTGTGTCCTGAGCCAACCTCTTTCGGTTTCCAATATGACCTGACTGAAATGTGGCCTAAATGGTTATTCTGAGAGAGTGGTTCTGGAATGCTGCTTTTCGCTTCTCAGTAGCTGGCTGTAGCATAGTAAAATAAGAGCCTTAGAAGAATTTGTGAAGCCTTGCAATCACATGATGAATATTAGTTAGTGATTAAGACTTTTGACTGTGTGACAGGTTAGCATCATACTGTAGGAAAAGATCCCAGACAAAACAAACAGTTGAATTTATAACTCTACCCAGGTTAAGGATAAAAATGTGAGTTACGCCCTTCTGAATTCCATGTGAATCAGTAAGTTGATCACAAAGAAATGGGAAGATAAGTTCAGGGGAAAATGTACTTGGCAATGCTGAGAAAACAGAATCTTTAAATTATAAACTTAAAAAAAAAAATTATATCTATATCTGGATATCTATATAAGAAAATTACTCCGCACACTGGTGATTGGTGTAAAAATTGAATTGAAACTTGCTATGAGACTTCATTTTGTATGCTGGAAAATTAAAATCATATTAAATTGTATTTTGTAAAGAACTACATGAAACCATGAAATAAGAATTTTTCCCATTTTCTCAGCTATTTTGAAAACAAACAGCAGGTGTTTGAGAGCCTTAATGTGCTATCTCTATGATCAGCAGCAGGAAAACCACCCTCCACCAGCATTCTCACTAATTTTGGAGATTCTCTCAAATTTTTAAAGGGCCATCTGGTTGCAATCAAGTCTTTTAGTAAGTGTGAGCACATAGGCTATAACTCCTGATGTTCGTGTGGGCAGATGTTTAACATGCAAAATTATTAATAGAGTGTTGGACCTCAAATGTTTCAGTTGTGTCTGGCTGCTATAAATTGGAAGATAGTACTCAAAAGTCAGAAAAACATGAAACCTCTATGGCTGTTAAAGCTCCAGAGGAATCCATGATAGCTCAGATGCTGATTTTAAGTCATATATAGAACTTTCACTTCTGCTTAGCTATCCAGGGAAGTGGTAGAGACACCACCCCTGGAAATGTTCAAAAAATATTTGGGTATGGTACTTGAGGACGTGGTGAACACAGTCGTAGTGCTGGGTTGATGGTTGGGCTTGATGATCTTTAAGGTCTTTTCTAGCTTTAATGATTCCATAATTCTACGAATTTATGAATGTTATTTTTTATTCAGTGTGATAGAATGACTTCTTAATGTTTACATTTCTTGCTGTAAGAACAGGAGTACTGCCTAATACACGTGACTTGCAGAATTCAGTCTTTGACTCTTGACATCCAGCAGCTTTCCAAACTCATAAAAAATGTTTCCTGCATGGTCAAAGGAACATGCAGCAGTAGTTGAGGCACGAGTTGGGAAGAGATGCGTAACATAAGCTTTTCATCTGTGGGTCACTAGTTTGAATTCAGCTGTTGTAAATACCAGCTAAAAGGAATTAGGATACGATATGTTATTGACTTCTACATCAGAAAAGTGATCCTCACAAACAATTTTTTTTGTTAAGGTTCTTTTCTTAGTCATTAAACGAGCCATACCTGCAGATATGGTGTGTCAGAGTTGAGACCTGTGGGCAGACATCATGAGGAAACCTACTTCAGCTGCTTATGTGGATGGAAGGAAATTCTGCTCTCCAGAAGTCTTAAGGGCACTTTTCATAAGCACTAAATTGATCAAAATGACCTGTTGTTTGTCTACCAAACACACATACACAACACTTAAATTAGTGGGTTTTGCTTGTTTGTTTCTCCTCAAGTGGATAACTTTCAGGTTTCAGAATTAATAGATTTTGATGCAGATGTGGTGTTTTGTTGCTGTTGATGATGTTGTTTTGTTTATTTCTATGTTTTCTTTTTTTGCCTCTTGTGTATTTTGCCATAGATAGAACAACAGATGAAACATTCAGCTGAGTCCAAGCAAAAATGTTGTATATTGAAGGAAAGTTAAAAAATACCGTGGCTTTTTTTTTTGTGTTTGGAGGTTTGTTTTTTTTTTACGGGGGGAGAAGGGGGGTGTTGATATATTTTTAAACTTCTGTGTAACAGGATCTGAAGCCATATTTTATCCTCAAAAATTTTACTGAACAACAATGAGATTATTTGGCATAATATACTCACTCTAGCAGAACAAATAAATATAAACTAAGAATCTTTATTTCTGTGATTCCCTTGAAAATATCTAACTTCTTATTTATTTGATTTACATTCTTCTTCATATTGTGAGAAACAACGCCTCATGTTGTAAAAAAAGTTTTAAAGTTTTATTAGGAAAAAGGTAACAATTAGGGATGCACACAACACAAATGCACAGCACTGGGTGCTTGGCTGGTCTGGCCAGGGGCACACCTCTGAGGGCTGGTGCAGTTCCTTTTATACCCTCAGAATGGCAATCAGAATGCATGGATACTTCCGCCCAATCAAAGACCTGATTTGTCTGGTCTTCCTCCATGTCCGCCCCTTTGGGGCAAGCTCAGTCTAATTACTTTGACTCCTCCCCAGGGCCCCCCTCTTGGAGCACGCCCAGTTATCGGGTAGGGAGGGGCCCCGTCCTGACGAGCGTTCACTGGAAGGTCTGATTGACATTCCACGAGGAATTTTCTAGAAAGGTCCAATTGGCAGCCGCCATCGGCCATTTTGCTGTCACAATCCCCTTGTATTGGGTACTACAGCAATTAGCAATTAAACATCATTAACTGACCACAGTAACAGGAACATCACAACAGCAACAGGGACATTACAACAATAACAAGGACATTACAACAGTAACAGGGACATTACAACAGCAACAGTATTTTAACCATAAGCTTATCTTCTTCCAAACATTTGAATTCCAGCCCCCCACCCGCGTTTCCATGAACAGTTAATCAAACTCATTAATAGACCACACAATAATTAATCCCTCAACCTTTTCAACCACTTTCAACCACCCTAAAAAACCCGTATATGAAAGCCAACTTCAATTGCCACTTACAACAATAAAAATGTGGAAAAATTGCAGCCTCATTTATGCAGCCTTGAAAACATGGTGGAGATAGGAAGACAGAGGTGTAAAAGCAACTAACAGAATAAGTAACCTAAGCTACATTTTTAGGGTATTTCACATCATATATTTTCAGTAGCAAAGTGGTGAAGTGCAGTCCAGACCGATGACAGTGAGGTGAGCTAAAAACTGGCTGAACTGCCTGTCTCAGGCAGCTGTGGTCAGCAGCACAAAATCCACCTGGAGGCAGCTCAGTAGGCATGTACCCTAGTGATCAGTACCTGAGGGCAATACTGTTTACATTTTCATTAATGATCTGGATGATAGCATAGCGTGCACTTTCAAAGATTTGCAGATGATACAAAATTTGGAGTAGCTTATGCACCCAAAGGTCATATTACCATCCAGACCCTGGAGAAATGGGCTGACAGGAACCTCGTGCAGCTCAGTGAGGAGATGTGAAAAGTCCTGCACCTGGGAAGGAACAAGGTGACACCAGTAGAGGCTGGAGACTACCCAGCTGGAAAACAGCTTGGCAGAAAAATGACCTGAGGGTCCTGGTGGGCAAAAAGTTGACCATGAGCCAGCAGCACACCCTTGTGGTTCCCTCTGAAGATCAGGAAGCGCTATTTGGGTGACTGAGCACTGGCACAGGCTGCCCAGAGAAGCTGTGAAATCTTCCTCCTTGGAGATGTTAAAAATGTGAATGGACATAATCCCGGGAAGTATGCTCTAGGCATCTCCCTGCTTTGAGCAGGGATTCAGACTAATTGTTCTTCAGAGGTGCCTGCCAACATCATCTGTTTCCTGATACTGATTTTATACCATAACATGTGTTGATATAAATATGGGGGAAACTGTTTGTGCTGTATGTTTGCCAATCCCATGTTTTCTGTGTTTGTTCTGACATTTCTGTATAACTGAAATATCCAGTATCTTTCCTTAGGTTAGTTATTAAACATCTCCTGTATCAAAGGAGTGATTGTTTGGAGACATCCCTGCCAGGATTTAGATCTCTTCCTACCTGAGTTATATACTACTGAATAATAGGGGCTCACTCTATAAACCAAAGAAATAGATGGAAAGAAAAAAAAAAACAAAAAGAAACAAATGAACAAGAAACACTGCTAGCAAAGGAAAAGCAATTATCTGAATGAAAATTTATTCTGTACCTGTAATAGGAAAAGTTACAGTAATTCATTTTTAATTCATTATTGTCAAATTGTGCTCAGTGTTTAGACTTGTTGGAGTTTAACAGTTGTTGCAGCTGTTCTATGGAGAGAGTGTTCATGTCTTCTCCCTTTTTCTCCACTCTTTTTCTGATTTGCTGAAAGAACTCTTTGCTTGTGTCTGTGTGTCTAACTACTTACCTATCTACCTGCTTATATTTTTCCTGACAGCCTGATAGTAGGTGAGAGAGGAATTTTTCCGAACCCATGGGGAAAACATACAGAATTATGTCTTTTGTATGCTCTATTTTCTTTGCTGAATACATGCTTTATTTTTGAACTTTGTGATATGTGATTATCTTCTGACATGGTTGTAGTGGATGCTTCAAAATGCTTTGAAGAAGTGCAAGATAAATGGGTAAGTCTATGTGCAAGGCAAAAGTGAGGGTGGTGGGTAAGATGGTTATCTCACAGAAAGAGTACTTAGCTTTACAGGTGATCTCAAAAGATTCTGTATGACTTGTCTTGCTGATGGTTGATACTTAGGGTAGACATCACACATAGGAGTAATCAGCTGCATTTAACCTGAGACAATTATGTAATGACTAAGTATATCATGATGTAGCTTAGGAAAACTGCTTATCCACACAATGATTGCCAGAGCTAAGCATGACGAATTCCAGCACTAACTTTGGCTTTTTAATGTTATGGTGTTTGGGTTTGGGTTTTTTAAAAATTAAAGCCTCAATTCTAGATGATTTTTTTCTGTAAATCTTAAAATCAGACTTCTCGTAAATTCTAAAGGTAATTGGAAAGTAAATGTATTGACTTGCACACTGTTTAACCCTCACAGAGTGCTTGTGTCTGTAATGCTGCTCTTTCAGTTCTTTGCAGTTGACTAGTCCTTCTTTCTCCTCCAAAAAGCAGTAGTAGTCTCCTCCTACTTGAATATATACTATTTGACAAAAGTGCTGGGAGACAGAATAGGCACCCAAACACCCAAATAAAGAAAAGGTGAGGTAATCATTACAATTATTAGCAAAACTAATTATTTGACTCACAAGGAAAAAGCAAAGAGAAGAGGAAAGGGAAAGGAAATAAAAACAAAAAGGAAAAAAGAAAAAACACTGTCATTACTGATAAGTGTGTTAATTACAAATCTATTTGTGGATTTAAATTGGAATTTATGAAGTCTGTCAGGCACAAGCTGTATTTTCACAAGGAGGGAGACATGTCTCTGTATCCCCTGTCTGCAATGATGAATACACAATTCGTATCCTATGGGATCATGTAGGGTATGACTGTGGGCATTCCACCTCCTTACAGAAATACAGAAATGTGTATTAAATAGAATGGAACACTGAATCTTTAATATCAGCCTAAATATTCATAATTGTCATCGTTCTTTATGATTTGATATATTATACCATAGAAAAGGTCTAATCTCTCTCGACAGAACTATCCTAAAGAGCTTCAGCTCAGCATACAGTGCAGCTTTGTTCTTAAAGCATTCACAGGAGAGAGAGTGGAGAAAACTTTAAATCCCATGTCTGTAGGATTTCTAAGCAGAAATTGGAAATATCATCTCTTATCTCTTGGGAGTACCCTAAAATGTATAAGGCCATTGACTATTCAGAAGTAGCATTCCTCTCACATTCCTTATGTTGAAATTAATCCACTTCATAGAAAACATTTTAATAGTCACAGATGCCAAGAGCAAAGAGAGAGGAGGAGAGAGATTAAACTCCAGCCTGGTGGTCAGACCATGAGGTGCAGCACCTATATCAGGCCTTGCTGGTATGCATTATAAGGTATTATTTGAATATAGAATTATTAGAACTAAGGACTTCATCTGAAATACAAATGTATGTAGGACAATAATAAAGTTTTTATGGCAGTGTGATTAATATTGCCTTTGAAATTTACTTCACCAAGTAGAGCAGCAGAAAGGAATGGTCTGGAGTACTTTCTGCCAAAAAAGGGGCAATGTGATGTAATCCATATTACAAAAGGAGTAATTTATATTAGACTAGGAATGTACAAGACATTCAAACTACTATGTTGTTTTTTAGGGTTTTTTTTAGGTTGGTGATTCTTTTTGGAATGGGGATTTTATCTGGTTGACCTTTATATTGATGAAAATTCCAGAAAAAAAATGGGAGTAACTTCTAATCCATCTCAGGAAAAATAAATGAATAAATAAATAAGTAAACAATGTCAATGTATTGCATGTGAAAATGAATTGAGGTGGTGAATTACCAGTCACATAATTTTTTGGTTAGGAGGTGAATAAATATTGAGTTACTTTGGTTGTTGCACAAATTTTTTTCCATAGTAAGTATTTTATGGGTTTCTTTTATTGAAATAAATATGAGAAGAAACCAGTACTCCAGAATCTCCTTCGATTAACTATTTAGGACATAAAAAAATATTTCCACTTAACTTACTCTAAATTTTTCCTTTATCAAAAAAATACTGCTGGGGAACAAATTTTCTTTGGGTAGTTCTCAGATTATTTTTTTCACTCCTTCTAAAAACAAAAGTCTAAAATAATCTGATCTTCACACAGAAAATCTTGTGTGTTACAGTTAAAGAATGTCATAATATATTACTCCTATAGATACTGTCTGTGTGTAATTTAGATATATGCAAATGACTTTCTCTTTTGAAGTTATTCTTTAAGAAAATCTTCAGTTATTGTGGGCAATATAATTTTGCAAAGGACTTTAATCTATCAGAACTGCTGAACACAGAAATGTTGCTGTGGGCTGTATTGACTTCAGGTGGCTACAGCTTTCATTTGAAGTGCTGGAATTTGAAATAGAATTACCTTGGTTTACAGTGATAGAATTATATGTCGACATACAATTCACAAAACCAATGTCTGCTGAAAAGTATAGAAATAGCAGATCTTATGCAAATCAAATAATTAGTCAAAATTTACTTAAAGACAGTAAAAAATCTGACAGAAATATCCTTGATGGGATATATATCTCTCCAAAGGTTTCTTGTAATTTGGATGGTTTCAATTTTTTTTTACTTACGAAATGCCAGGCTGCATGTTAATTGCAGGCACCTATTTAGAAGCATACATGACTATTTTGCATTTACTTAATGTGTGGATTTAGTAGCATTTTAGTTTCTTTTGCATATAATTTTTAACAGTGCTAGGACTTGTAGTCCTAGCAGTAAATAAATACACTGTGCCTTTTCTTTGTTGCTGTTGGTTTTTATTATTCCTATTATTGAATGAAAGAGGTGAATAAGCCCAGCTGCTATTAGTTAACATGAAGCTGCTTGAACTTCATCTGCTGCATAGATGTTCCCAGTTAACTTCTCAGGTAATCCTGTGTAAGCAAAACTTCGTAGTGCATACAGTTCCATATAAAAGCAGTGCAAACATACAGCATAATGCCTTTACCTAAAAGATCATTATGGGACGTAAGACCAAATCAATATTCTATTTGGGGGTAAACAGCTAACAAATAGTAAAAAATCACTGCAGATACAGAAACAATGCCTTTTTTTGCTGCCCTTAAATTACCTCTAGCATTAAACACCAGATTTTACTTGAATAGACCTTAATGCTCTCAGATTTAAGACTTAGAATTTGTCAAAATCTCACTGACAGGTTGAGTAATACAACATGAATTATAAGAAACACTGTTGTTCAAGACATCATCTATTGTGATTATTGCCATCTCACCTGATGGGGTCCTGCATCTAACTAGAAACTCCAGATAGTTTCATGATTGCAAACATCTAAAGTAGTGGATCTTGAGACTAAAATGCATTTTAGTATAGTAAAATATAATAAAAGAACTCTAAATGCAATGTGTAATAACAGAAGCATGATATTTCTTCTTTTGAGACAGTTATGCCACCTACTACCTGTGTAAGGACTTTCCAGACCTTTAGAACAAATGAGCCTGAAGGTGTAAAATAAGGTATATTATATATAAAATATGAAAAGTGGTTGGTTAGCTTCATCATTTAAGGTATGACAAAGTTAAGCATTCTTAATTCACACTGCTTTTTAATTTTTTCGAAAGAAATTTTCTATTTTATCAACTTCATAGAAAAGTTGTTGCTGTATTCCAAGAGAAGTTTCAGTATTATACCTCCAAGGATGTTTTCAGATTATTAGAGCTGTTACTGAGAAGAAGTTCAGAGATGAAATATCAGAAAGCCAGGAACCATTCATGACAGAAATTTAGATGATTATGGCTCAAAACATCTTACAATAGAAAAATGGCAGTAATCAGTTTTCTTGAAGCTCTTATTTATATATAGGTAAATCAAATGTAACATTACTGAAATTTAAATTGTCACATTAAAACATATTTGATTTACATGCGGCTAGGAGATTGCTTGAGTGAAATATCCTACTGTTTTTCCTTGCACTGCCTTGGGCATTGATTCCTTAACTGCCTGACTGAAATGAGACATAGATTTATATCTCCAAAGTTCATGAAGACAAGATAACCTTTGGTGTGACTCATTTGGGCCATTCATATGCTTCTTTGAGCCAAATACAATTGAATTAAAAACACATCAGGCTGAAAATATTAGATCAGTTACATCTGAGCAGAACTAGAAAATCATGAAAATTTGAGAAAATTCATATAATTACCCCCTGTGTTGAATAAAAAGGAAAACTGAACCACAAATTCAAAAAGAAACAAAGAATCAGGAAACATAAAAGAAATAGTTGATTTTTACAATTCTGGGTTCTGTTCCTTAGCAGTTGTTCAGTTTTGTTTTGTTGTTGTTCTTGCAGCCCAGAATATGGTCATTTCATTAAACAATTTCATTAGAATATTAGGTGGAATTAAACATAAAAATTGAATACTAACAATATGTTTAAGAGAGAATGTAAAAATAGTATGCTACCTAGATGAACAAAGTCACTTTCATACAATGTCTTTTAATATGCTGTGTTAAAAATACAGCAAACTCCATTTTCAACATAAAATCTACAATATATGGAGTCTTACAGAATGTGTTATAAGATCTAAGCCTTCCCAATGAAGAGGAAGGACCCAGGCTATGTGCAGAAACAAAAATATAACACAGCTGATCAGTGTAAAATCAACTATAACAGGGCATTCAGCCTTTTTTCCTGTGGTTTAAACTGCATGATTATCATTCATGGACAAGCAGGTGTATGACTCTTACTAGCACAGGGTTTTGATCTGGGTGGGAGATTGAGTGAAATGTCGAGCTGATAAGTACAATTCCAGGTTATCTTCTGACTGTGTGCTGCCTAAATTTGCCCTTCTTTCATGAAGTCTTGTGTGGTATACCTCAAAAAATAATTAAAGGGGGGGAAAAAAAGAAGAAATGGAACTTTAATTGGTCTGCTTGGAGGAAATTGAAGACTGAGACTGAACTGAATGTAGATTTTCAAAGCTGTTGTTTCAGTCAACAGTAATAGCGTTCAGCTCACGTAACAGGAGAGTTTGGCCAAAAAACCCAAATGCTGCTACAAAGCTTTATCATAAACATTTGCAACACAGAGAACTATTAAGAAGAAATGTAAACTTAAGAGATTCAAACTCTGCAACCAAAGTTCTATACATTCCTTAAAAAACGATACAACCAAAACAATACTTACCAAAAAGAAAAAGAGGCATTCTTTTTAAACAAACAAACTGACAATTTCTTATGTATGAAGCAGGATTTGTTGAATTTCTCTTTTAACAACTCAAGGAAATATAAGACTTGGGGCTTTTATATATTTTGTTGGAAAATTATACAAAGCAGATATACAAAATCACACTCTGCATAGTACATTGTTTAGTATGAGTTTTTCCATAAATATTGGACAGCATAGAACTCAATGAAATAAATAAAGCTGCTATGAACTCAGTGCATTTGTGCACAGTCTGCTGTTGCATCACAAATTCTGAAATGCAAGAAAAATCACCGTATCAATTTATAATGATCAATTTTTTAAGGCTGTGGAAAAATTTACCTTGCAGACCTTTAAATTATTTTTTTTAGCTCTATTAGATCATTAAACCAAACATGAATTTAGTTGTTATTTTGTAAATAAACTTAAATCATTGTACTTGCAGTTTCAATACTTTGGAAATGCAGTCCTTCAAATTCATGTATCACAGTTTACAGCAGTTAATCTTCGAAACAGTAATTTTGACAATTTGAGATTTTCGTTAACTGTACATTGTGTTGTACTATTGAAATTTAAATCCAGAAGAACAGCCACTTTTAAACCAAGTTCCTTACAAAGAAACATGTATACCATCATAATATGACATAAAATAACATTGCCTAAGTCCCCATCAGTTTACACTGGGTTTTAGAAGGTGTCCACTCATAAGAAACATGATTCCTGAAACACACTTCTGATAAATGTAATGAGTCTAATGAGCTAACACCTATGCAATAAGATGTTAGCTCCATCAGTTTGTGGAACTATTACCTCAAATAAGAGAAGCTAGATTTGATGACCTGGAATAGACAAGTTCCACTAAAGTGCAAGAAATTAGTGTGACTAAATGGTAGCAAAGAAATTTCTAGAAATTCTAGATGAAGATTTAATCTTGTTCTCATTTACATCCCATTGATGAAATTATTGGAAATTCCAGCAAGATTTTTCCTCTATTACCCCACATGAAGCATGAAAACAAAATGTAGAAGTTCCAATTATTCTAGCTTTCATATCAGAGAAGAAACACAAACACTGCACTAAAGCTGTTCTAGAACAGAGTTTTGTTGAACTTTTTTTTCACTCTATTTTAAGCTTTCAAGTCCTGTTGTCAGTTTTCTTCTTATGAATTATTCAGCTAAAAATAAAAAATGTCAGGAATTAAATAACTTTTAAGCAGTGTGAAGAAGCACGACAGGACATGTGGGTAGAGCTCCCTGCAGTTTAGATAGAAATACATAGCTGAGTGCTGTTCTGGCAGGATCCAAAACAGGGAGTTACAACCACACTTTGTGATGACTATTATTTGCTTTGCATTTCTTCTGAAGCATGTGTGACACCAAAAAAAATGTAAAAAGAGTCTAACTATACTGTCCAGAAAACCGCTTAATGAATATATGATTAACTTCCCTTTCTGTCTGAGTAGACAGCACAGAGTAAAATTTTGCTGTCACCCATTCACAACAATTAAACACAATTCAGCATTTCAGATCTTATACTCAATTTTCTGAATAGATAGGCGTTATTTCTTCCCTCCTCTCAGCACAGAATAATCTCTCTGGTTCAGAACACCAACCTCTGACAAGGAACCAGGCGTAACTCTCTGATGCAACCACCTTCCACCATCTGCTCCTGCATCCATACATATGTTGTATACACATCCTCGCTGTGACCTGCTTCCTCTTCTGCTGCAGTACTCCCAACCCCTGCTTCTACCCCAGCTGTTTCCAAAATGCTGTCAGCTCTATCCTCTGTCTCCTGGCTGGCAAGAAATGGCTCATGGAAGTCTGGGTTTGACTGTAGAGTAACCAGGTAGTACATGGAGTCTCAATAAGCATCTGGTTAAAACAGCAGCTGTCAGTGCACATCATAACCTTTCCTTTTCAGCAGCAGCTGTTGCCAACTAACACAAAAAATGCAGGTGTTTTAAAAGTCCTCCTATTCACTGTCAAATTTGGCTGAAACAGTTAATTCTTCAAAAATTGCTGAAAAGTACTGACAGACGAAATGGTCATGTGAAACATATTTCTCAGGAAACAAAGCTAAAAATAAGATTACTGATTAATCTCACATTTCCATTCTCAAAATTATCCTGTAATTTTCTTAGAAGGGCAATTTTCTCTTTTTTCAACTCTCTATTGCCACTGTATTTGAAGGGACCTTTGTTTATTTCAGCATTATGTGTAATTCTGCTTTCAGTATTCCATTTTTTTCCTGCAGTTATTGGTTTAACTTTCTTCTGCATATTTTTTTAGATCCTGTTCTTTACTATGCCACGTGTATATATTTTTAACATCCTTCACTTCTTGCTTGAACTGCTCTTTATATCACCTTACTTAATCATGTTGGCCTTTTGCAACCTTTATGCCATTTAAATTTAAACAAGAATGGATTTCAATTGCAGTCTGTTCAAGTATTTCTTAAATATTCACCACTTTGCCTCAGTACATTTGCCATGCATTATAGAGTTTCTATCAAAATCACCCAAGGCATTTTACATTCTTTCAACTCAGCTTTACCAGAGTGGAAAAAAAAAAATAGAAATAAATTATAAAAACCCTTGTGTAATTTTTTAAAATGCTTACCTTCCTGCGATTTTAAAATTCATTAATGCTTAATTTTCAAATCCTTATGTACTTTTACTTGAATTTGCTATACATTGTAGTGTTACATTTCAGCTAAAATCCAAATCATTCAGATCAAAGTGTCAAATCACCTGAATTTTCCTTGTTGTGGTGCTATTCATTCTAGATAGCACAAAACTTAGCCCTTTTTCACAGCAAAATCTTAGCCAATATTCAAAATGTTTTCAGTAAATATTCCTAAATATCCAAAACAATATTTATATCAATGTATTTGCAGTGAAATTTCAGATACTTTAAATTTGGAAAAGTATGATTGAACCGCAGTTGATTAGTGGAATTGATGTGGAAGTAGGAAACACAGTTAAGAAGGCTAAAAGTCAACTATTACTTTTCTGTAGAAATACGTAATATTTTATAAGCAGGAAATTTTCTTCTACTTAGTTGCTGAGGCCTCTCTCAATCTCTGTATACTGAGATACTATCTTTTCACAAACAAGACAATGAGTTAGAGTAGTCTATAAGGTATTTTTCACATGCAATACAATTTCTCTTTTTTTGTGAATCTGTTTATCTTCTTTCCCCAGCTTTAACACAAATATTTTGAAGATTCATAATTCCTCAAGAGTAAGAGGAATTGTGCATGACATTCATGGCCAGATCTGAACTTCTGTATGAAAGAAAAAGGCCTTGAAATATGTGCAGAAAGTGTGTAAAAATGATTAACACATGATTATGGAATAATTCTATACAGTTAAATTTCAAATTGAACAAGATACAGTGCTCTCCATTTTCATTCCATCAGAAATTATCTTTTCCACACCCACAAAGTTCTATCTAATACAATTGGGTTTTGTGCACATTAAATTATTACTCTTATTTGGTGAAATGATACAACTGGTGAGTGTTGCCTCAAGGATCAAGAAAGTAAAATCCAAGACTTGGACTTATTGGGCAGTGTCTGACGTTATCTTCACTTGCTCAGAATGCAGTGGCTTTGGATGCTTATGAAGTCTCAGATTCATTTTGCAGACTGCACAGAGTTAAATCACTATGTAGGAGTAGTTTCCAAAGGCCTCAGGTATTCTAGGTTCACCTGATTTAGGTTCTTTCCCTTGAAGCCTCCATGGCTTCAGGGCAGCTATGATAAATGTGAGCACGAAAAGAACATTATTTAGAATTAATTTCACAATGCAAGGTAATTGCTACATCTTTCTATTTCTCCTCCTTCCAGAATTTTACATGCAGTAACCTAGACATGAAAAAAAAAAAGAAAAAAGTCTAATTAATCCAGCTTGATAAAACATCAGTTTCAGCACAAATCTGGCCAAAACTAATATACTGACTCTGTAACCATAAAATAACATAACTAATTCGGCAAAGGTCTAGTGGATATAATTTATCTCTCTCTGGAAGAGGTTGTAGAATATCATCAGTTTGTCATAAATATCTATGTAGTAATGTTTCAAATTGTTTGAATGGACAATTTTGGAAAATAAACAGATGCAGTATAGCTATGAAGGAAAAGAAACCTACAACCAATTAATGTAAATTTAAGTACTCCAGAATAAAAAAAAAAAAAAAAGAAAAAGAGAAGCAGAATTTTAGTATGTTGCATGCATTAAAGAAAATGCAAAAGATCAAAAAAATCAAGCAACCTCATAAATGAAAACTTATTATCTATCTTATTACATGGTTATTTCAAAATGGGAATCTCATCTTCAGTAACAAAAATGTGTGTGTCAGTAAAAATGAGCATGCATATTAATAAAGTCAGAAGTGAAATTACAGTGTCTTACATAACTGTGTGGCATCTTGCATTCTCTAATTTTCTGGGTTTGGCGTAGCAAGTTTATGAAATTTCTGTTTGTGACTTTCCAGTGCTCTTGAAGACTCCTGGAATTCTTCCTAAAACAGATAAGCGCTGTAGTCACGTTAGTGTACTCAATGAGCTTTTAACTGTTCTGAAGTTAAATCAGATACACAACCACTCAATGGCTGAACTTGATGGAGAGTGATTTTACTCCAGGCAAGCATGTGTCCTTGCAGCAAACAGGATGCAGTGTCTGACGCCTGTACTCTGATATTCTAACAGCCAGCTTCAAACTAAAACTCCAAAGAGCATTCCTGTTCCAGTCAGCGAATGACAGATGCCTATTTGCCTTTATGCCTCCAGCTAACCCTTACAGCTCTGAAACTGTCACATAGCAGCCATTCTTCCACTTGCCTGTGTATGGAACTAAAAAATCCTCTTCTATCTCCTCTCCTTCCTCAGTTTCACTTATATTCACACTTCTGTCATTCCAAATAACAAAAGAAGGCTTAAAATGCTATGAAGTTGTCATGAATACATATGGAGGGGGCATAAATCACAATGCAACATATTTGTCATTCTAAGCAAAGACCAAAACTCAGTGTTGAAAATTATAGTCTTCGTATTTCCTGAAAATTTATGCAAGAACATGCTGGAAGAACAGCAGTCCTTTCTCCTGACGCATGAAAACAGTCAAATCAACAGCTGAAAAGTTTGAGTCCTCATTTTTATAGGAACACAGAATTGTATAACCCAGGTTGGAAAAGAACTTTGAGATCATTGAGTCCAACTTCAAACCTAAAACTTTGTCATGATTTAATCCCAGCTGACAATTAAGCCCCACACAGCCGCTCACTCTGGGAAATGTTTTCCAGTTTTTCACTCTGGGAAATGTTTTCCAGTGTTTCACCAATGTCATCATAAAAAAAATTTCTTCCTTACATCTAGCCTGGATCTACCTCCTTTTAGTTTAAAATCTTTAACTGTTAAAAACTCTTTTGCCATCTTTCTTGTAAGGCTTCCATTAAGTACTGAAAGGCTACACTACGATCTTCACAGAATCCTTTAATCTCCATGCTAAACATCCCTCTCTCCTGTGCTCATAGGTCAGGTGTTCCATCCTGCTGATCATTTTCTGGCCCACCTCTGCACTCTCTCCACCATGTCCGTGTCATTCTTGGACGTAGGACTCCAGAGCTGCAGTACTCCAAACTCTTTGTACCTTTAATACCCAAAATATTATATTTATGGCAGTATTCAACCATCTACCTCGCCTTCATCTTACAGTCTGAAATGCTGTCTCCTACTACTCTGAAAAGTAAAGTGTGTCTTCATGGGCCTGGTCTTCATTTTCTCAGATCTGACATTGGGAAGGTAATATTTGATACCAGATCATTAGTGAAAGACAGGTAATAAAAGAATAGTTATTTGTTAGAGGAGGCCAACATGCTGCACAGTCTGCTGCAAAGTAACGCTCTTTCCTTCTTCTGCTCCCTTCTTCTCTTGACAATCCTTGCAGTTGGCTTACTTTCACTTTTGCTTAGCCATATGCCAAGAAAGTGCAATATTTTACTGGACAGTTTACAAGATCATTTACTGGACAGTTTAAAAGATCATGAGCAGCATCATTTTAATGTGTTCTCATCTGTTTTGCCTGAAAGGGTATTTTTTTCGCTGGGGTCCCAGGTAGTTTCTAAGCATATAGGTAGGAATATTTTCATGTTGACATATGGATTTCCAGGAATGAGGCCTCCAGCCAGTAGATAGCTGCTTCACTAACATGTCTGGATAGACATGGCTTATCCTTGAAATAATTCTCCTTAGAATTCTCTAACATTCAGACATATTCTTCTTGAAGCTTTCTCAGATACCAGTAATACCTCCAGGGCATCATACCTTTAGCACTGGATTTGCTTCAGGCAGAGTTTGCAGAATTCATCAAAACAGAGCAGGTGTATCAGGAGGAGATTAAAAATAAGGGTAAGATACACACTCTAAAATTTACCATTTTTGCAATAGCAGAAGGGGACACTGAAGTGATAGATTAGAAAATGGAAACTGTATGTATTGTTTCTTTCTTTTTTTGTCCATGCATAGTGCTTATAAAATCTAGAAACTGGCTTTCTGAGATTTGCTGGATAGATATGGACTCCGAGCAGACATTATTTTTTTTTCCTTTGTTTTTCTGTTATATGTTGCCTTATGTCCCTTTCTTATTTTGTCCCTCACCATTTTTCACAGACCTGAATCACAATAATATGCTTAAAGTTCATGAGATTCCATCATATATTTCATTTTTGTGCTTGACACAGTTGATGTTGGGTCTGTATTTTCTGGGGAACAATCTGAGAATTTCAGTTTATCCTTCTTAAGGAAAATCATAGTCCACATGGTTATTTTGAAGCTGACAGTATGTTTAACCTCTACTGTTACTGTCAGGATGAAGTCTCTGAGACAGAGTATCTGCATTTGCCCTACAGCAACAGGGAATGTCCACAAGTTCACATTATCATTTTTTCTAAATAGCTCTAATTCTTACAAGGCTTAGCCATGTCCCAGGCTGGAAAATAAATACCCTGAATCTGAGCACACAAATTCTTGGTTCTTGCAGTAATGGCTGTACATTTAGGCTAGAAGTCATGAGGCAACTTTAATAACTTCATACCAGAACCTTTGGAGAAAGAATCTCTGAAAAGTTAAAATCTGGCAGATTTCATAAGCAAAACCCAACCCAGATTAATGTGGTATTACCTGTTGAAAATGCATGTAGTTAACACTTACGAATCAGAGCTGGCTAAGAAAAAAAGGAAAATAAGTACAAATCCAGTAAGTTACAGAGATTAAAGACTTCTAGCTCAAGAATTCAACTTTTGAGTTGCTCATAGTGTTCCAACGAACTTTGCACTGGTTGATAATTGACAAATTATCCAAAATCTAAAATCTTCACCCTCATTTTATTTCTCAAAGCATTTCCTATATGGTAAACTATAGGTCTCAAAATGACAGTTAAAGAAGATGTCATCCATCATCAGTGCTTAAACTAAACTATTAGCTATTTTAGAAGGCTATGACCATTGTGACCATAAGAAACATTACAAATTTGTGAACATTTTCTACCAGTAAGAACGGCAGATGGCAGTAGATTTTGGAACTTTCAACAAAACTGTGTCAATCCTTGTCTTTTATATCTCCACCATACTTATTATATGCTAGACTGCCAGGTGGCCATAAACTTCAGGTTTTCAAAATAGAAAGAGAAAGTTTTCTTCTATTTTATTAACTTTTAAGACCTGGTGGTCGAAAACTTATTAAGAGGAAAGCCTTCAGGCAAGGTGAAATAAATTGTGAATCATCTCCCAAGATAACTATGTTTTCCCAAACAGACCCCTACAAACCTTATTGCACTATAAAAAAAAAAAAAAAAAGACTTTCACAGTGGGAGAAACTGTTCTCTTTAAAGGCCTAATTACACTACACAGAACCAAGGTATAAAGGGAAGATATCTTGTGTGAATAGCTTTGAAAAGTTATCATTTCTACTGATGCTCATTACTACAAAAATTCCAAAACTGTGTATATCCAAGTAAATTTTTTTTTTTGTGGCAAGATAGGTGGGCTACCATATATAATCAAAACTCAGTAGACAGTAAGTTATTGATGTTCTGCTTCTTATTTGAATTGCTACATTTGTAGTTATCACCTAGGAAAGATAAAAATTGCAGTCCAGCCCATCATATTGAACAACAGAAAACGTTCTGCATTTCAATCACAGAGTCTTCAAGTGCTAACAGAATTTACTTTTAGAAACAGCATGAGATGGAGTCACTACAACTCAGAGCTGTATGTGTTCGTCTAGCTGATAAAAAAAAGTAGAGCCATTTCCTAGGTTTTACTGCCACTCTGGCTTTACAAGTCACAAAACTATTTATGTCATCAGATACTAGTTTACTGACATTCACGTCTGTCTTTCTGGCACAGCACTATGTCAGCAAGAACATTAAGTGAAAGTGAAGCAGAGCTGGTTTTCATCCCAGGCAGTGTACAGCAGAAAGGATGCAGTGGAGATAAATACAGCAGGTTAATAAATCTTGAAATGATACCTGCTTCCAGAACAGAAGTGTTTTTATGCTTTTTACAGCAGCTGGTAAGAAGTAGAGAGGGGAAAGGAGAATCAGGTAGAGGAGGCAAAAATGTCCTTGTGGCCTCCTCATCTGCTTTGATTCAGGCAAAAAAATGCTTCAGACTCTTGAAGTAGGCTCATTTAGGATAAAAAATATTAAACCCCAAAAAAACAGCTAGACATGTATTTAATATCTACAAAGGCTAACCAGTTCTCAGTAATCTAGCTGAAAAAATCCCACAGTGTGCACGTTGTTCTGCCCCACTCGCTATTTGGTCTTGTTGCATTGCATTATGTCAGTAATAAAAACATTATTAAAATTCAAATGAGGAAACAATAATCTCTACCTGAGGGGTTCCTAATGCTTTAAATCTTTCCAGCTGAGCTCATTTCAATCATCTGACAACACCCTGGAATACACATTTAAGTATTTTCTTTATATGTGAGGCACTGGCAGCATTTTTGACAATGTTCCTGCAGAAGTGAACACATAAAGGACATTGTGAAATTTTAAACGTTTTAAAAGACAGCTATTTGAATGAAATGGCAAATATAGCAGATTTGAAGGGCATCAACTTCAAATTAACTTAGGCCACTGATAGAAAATTAATTCAAAGCATGAGACTTTTGCAGACTTTTGCACATGATGATTGATTAGCAACTGCTTCTCATGTACTAGATAAGGTCCCAACTCATCTTGTGGCAATAAAGTTTTTGGAAGTGAGAGAGTTTCCAAGTACTGGAAATCTTCTAGCATAGAATGGAAGAATAATCTGTAGAGGAAAAGAGAGGGAGGGAATCATATAATTCTGGTCTATCCACCGTGCTGTCAGCAGGTTACAGCAATTTTTCCTCCTGTGCTACAGTTATACTAGAAGACAGATATTTGAAATTGCAGTCAGTGAATCATGAACATATCTTCAATGTGTGTATATATATAAACAAATATCATCTTCTCTTCATGTAAAGCAACTATTCTTGAATCATATTCTTTTGCGATTTTTTGAAGTATAATAAATAGAAGAATAAACTCTTGATAATTTAGCTGATATAAAAGGTGATGAAAGTTCTACTTCAGAAATATTCATATTGATTTCTATGGAAAGGTTCCTGAAAGTGGTACAATTTTTTTTTTTTTTTTTTAGGGATGGTCCCATCCCTGAAATTTCTATGGAAAACTGTGTTGGAATGAGAGTATCCATGACGTAGTTTAATTAAATTGATGAGTTTATTTAATCAACAGATTTGCCAACTAAGCAAATATTACTCCAATGCCATTACCCATTACATTTAGTTAAATATTTGGTTACTGTATAACATGGCTCATTATATGCCTTAGCACTATTGTATAATACACATCATAATGCTAGACTACAGCCTTGAGGCACTGCATTAAGTACTAAATTTTCAATGCTCTTTAGGCAAAGAAGAACATGAGATGATATAGCGCTTCTGCATCTCAGCTTCAACTTGGAAGCTCGAGGATAATTAATAAGAGACTTGGAGGAACGTATGGGGAATAAACGTGTAGCCACTTAGTAAATAACAAAGCCCATGTGATGTACTTTAGGTTAGGGTTTGCCTCCAGTCTACCCGGAGTATAATTAAATAATCTTAGAGGAATAATACTGCAAGGCATTGCAAAAACATTTTTGTTCAAATTAAGTTAATTTAAGACAAATGTACAAAGATATTCCTTACATCTTCAGATATATTTTTTTCCTGCAAATCCACCTATTAGCATACATTACATGTGGTACAGAATAAAGCTACAGTACTTCCAATACTTTAAATTTCTCCTAGGTTTCCAGAGTATTTTACTTTAAAGAGCTGACACAGGTAAGAAGGAAGGACGGAAGGAAGGACGGAAGGAAGGACGGAAGGAAGGACGGAAGGAAGGAAGGAAGGAAGGAAGGAAGGAAGGAAGGAAGGAAGGAAGGAAGTTAATGCGATCAGCAAAATATTTGATCCTCTTTCTCATAGTATCCATCTGGACAAAATGTCCAGAGCTGCCATAAACACACCATGTGATGGGTGAGCAACTGGCTCATCACCGGTTGGACACAAAGGGTTATAGTGAATGGAGTGAAATAAGACTGTTAACCTGTCACTAGTGGGGTTCCACAGGGCTCCATCCTTGGCTCTGTGCTCTTCAGCATCCTCATTAATGACCTGGACGCAGAACTCAAAGGTATGCTAATTAAGTTTGCTGATGATACTAAATTGGGAGGAACTGCCAACTCCTTCAAGGGCAGAGAAGCCTTATAAGAGAGACCCTGATGAATTAGAGAGCTGGACAATTACCAGCTCTATGGAGTTTAACAAGGGCAAGTGCCAGATTCTGCACCTGGTACGGTGCAGTCCTGGATATACAAACAGACTGGGGAATGAGATGCTGCAAAACAATGCTGCAGAAAGGGATCTGGGTGCAAGCTGAATTTGAGTCAGCAGTGCCCTGGCAGCCAGGAGGACCAACCGAGCCCTGGGGGGCATCAGGCACATCATGGCCAGCCAGGCAAGGGAGGGGATTGTCCCGCTCTGCTCTGCCCTGGGGTGGGCTCACCTTGAGTCCTTAGAGCAATATTGGGTGACACAATACAAGTAAGTTACTAGAGAGTGGCCAAAGGAGAGCCATGAGGATGAGGAAGGATCTGGAGGGGAAGCTGTACGAGGAGTGGCTGAGGTCACTTGGTCTCCAGGCTTACAGCCTGGAGAAGAGGAAACTGAGGGTAGACCTCATCACAGACTGCAACTTCCTCATGAGGGGAAGAGGAGGGGCAGACACCGATCTCTTCTGTGTGGTGCCCTGTGACAGGACCTGAGGGATTGGCCTGAAACTGAGTCAGGGATGGTTTTGGCTGGATATTAGAAAAAGGTTTTCCATTCAGAGGGTGTTTGGGCACCAAAACAGGCTCCTCAGGGAAGTGTTCACTGTACCAGTATGGTAGAGATCAAGAAATGCTGTCAGGCCCATGGTGTGGCTGTTGGAGCTGCTCCTTTGCAGGGACAGGAGTTGGACCCAATGGTCCTTTTGGGTCTCCTCCAACACAGGATAATCTATGGTTGATTAAAACTACAAATAAATCCATTAAACCTACAGCTGGATAAATGATTATTACTCTTAGCAAACACTCTCTGTGGGTCTAACGGAACAGAGATCGCTTTGTGTAAATTTCAGTAAAAGATATTGAAGTGAAGGAAGCACAGGTTGAGCCACAACCAGTGGATAATGTAATTTTTGTTTGAAAGTTTAGTACAGCTCTGAAAAATCAGAAATTAAATATCAGAATAAATTAATGTATGTTAATCCCAGTCCTCCAGCCATAGACACTAATAAAAGTTTAAAGCTTTTCCAGATGGCAGATGCATTCAAAGCAGCTGTTGCAATGTCCTACAGTGTTTATACAGGGAGCTCTAGACCACTACAGGAAAAATCACTCAGGGTCAGCTTCTTATCACTGATGAACAGTTCTAGAAAGGTCCTTATTTAGTAGGTTTGCAATAATTTAAGAAAATATCCCTTGTCATTTATGACATGTATGCACATGCTGATTTCACCCTTTCTCCAGAACAGCACAGTGAGCTGAGTATTCATGCCTATAAAGAGCTCAAGATGATGCAGTGCAAGTGCTATGCTTTAGTATATTCCAAATTCATTATATTCCTGCTGATGATTGCTTTTGCTATTGATCCATTTCTCAATTTACCAAATATCTAAAATCTCTTTTTTCCTCATGTTTACAACATTCATAAAGAGATCCCAAATATAATACAAAAAATGAAAACACTTAGAACATGCTAACAGTGATATGTCTTGGAATGGATCTAGAGTTGTATGTTCAGAAACTACAAAAGAGTAAACAAGAATGAGAGCCACAGATAAAAAAGTTTAAATAACAATTTTTTTCACTCAGTGGATTAATTTAAACTTGTAGAAGTTCTGAGTTGATAAAGATGTATGTGATGTTTAAGAAAGCTAAACTTCTTTACCTTTTCCTCTAGTTTTTAATTTTCTTTTTTTTCTTAGTGTTAAAAAGTGCCCAAAATAAGTAAATTAAAATAGATTAGATTTATTGAAATTAAACTTCTTATTTTTCTTAAATACTACTAGCTGAAAACAGAATATAAATCCTCAGATAAAGTGAAAAGCAATGTAAAATGTAAACAAAGTAGAAATGGCAGCATAAATGAAAGTATAAGGTGGTTAATGAAATTGCTAAAGTACTTGTTCAGGAGAAAAAAAAAAAATATCTGGTCTAACATGGACAGGCAAAGCAGTAGAAATTAAGGTTAATAGAAAAGTAAGTGAGTGTGGGTTCAGACCTGGTTTCTGAGACTGATAACTGCAAATCAGTAGTCTAGAAAAGTAGCAGTTGTTTTAAAAGCTCTGCAATATGCAGAGTGCAATTGATTCTGAATGTTCTGGATGATGATCTATCAAAATGTCAGAAATATAAAAGCCCTGTTGCATAGACAACCAGTTTTACAGAACTTCTTTGCCATGCTTCCTTTTACAGTTTATTGATCGGGGGACCAAAGAGACTGGATAATAAGTCCTTCATAACAGCTTGATCTACACATTGCTTGCTGTGTAAAACAATCAAACTCTTATTTAATTCATATACCTTTAACCACATCCCAGATGACAAAATTGAAAATTTCAGAGAAAATAGTCTAGAAGATATACATAATTTGCCTTTATGAAGATTTACTTAAAATAGAATATTGGGGGATGAGGGGCGCAGATAACTTGAAGTTCCACTCTTTCTCCTTTGTATGTAGATATATATATATTTGCAATATGTGCTCTGGCAGTGTTAGTAGTTCCTTCATAAAATGCAATTCAGATGGTTGAAAAAGGCCTTTGAGATATGATCACTGGCACGAATGAGTATTCCTTGAATAAAGCAAGAATGAACATGTTTATCTGTCTTTGTATTCATAATATAAATTTTCTCCCGGATGATTTTTTATGACAATTTTTATGACAATTACTGGCCTTAGAAAGCCATATAGTCTCTTTCTATTTAAGGGTCATAAAACACACTCAGTGAAGACCCTGCTATTTACTAGGTTATATCTGTTGTCAAGTAAGAATGGTGAAATCGATTTATTTGGCATCTTATCTGCATAGTGCTGTATCAGCTGCGTACAAAGTATGAACAAATCCTAATGTTGAACCTCAGGGTATTTGTTTGTCTGAATTCTCAATCTATTGGCCAACAGGAAATCATTACAACTACTCTCTAGAGATGCAGTTCCCTTAGAGAGGGAAGATGGCACAGCTTTTCTTTGCAAACCTCACCTTGCAGTGCTAATTTCTGATTTGACCATCTTTTTTTGCAATTTTTGTGCTACTGTTTGTTTTATTTCTAAAAGTAGACGTACAACCTAATATACTTATGAAAATATATGTAGTTCTTCGATATAGATTTTAGATTTAGATTGAGAGAATAAACATTTTTTCCAAGTGAGTTATATGAATACTGACATCATAAGACCACACAACCATTGCACCGTTCCATGCAATTTATTACACTTTAAAAAAAAAAAAAAGGCAAACTAAACCTAAGTCGAGAATGCTTTTCTCTTACTTTTGTTTTCATTAGAACAGCAATGGAATACACTACACTTGTTAATTAAGAGAACAATCTCAGACCTGTAATGGAGAGACCTAAGTGGGATGAGATGGAGCCTAATATATATATAATATAAAAATGAAGAGGAAGTCAAGAACCTGTCTTTGTAGTGATCTTTTTTCAGAAACAAAGTAATTGTCCATGAGATATTTTCTTTGGCTAAGCATTCGACAGGAGAATTTGCAGAATTTAACCATCACCTGATATTCTCCAAAGTTCCTCAAGTATAGCATTTTAGAAGAGGTGTTTCAGGACCCAAATGTCCAGATATATTCGGGTACAGTTTGGCAAGTAAAGCAGAAAAAAGGAAAGGAAAACAGTGTCATACGGTACTCTTTCATGCATCACCAGTACAGAATGGACTGTAAATCTTATTTAAGTAGCAGCTTGAGCAGCAAGTTGTACACATGGGAAGGTACCTTTTATTTTTGACTATTTTGAAACTGTTTTAGGAGAACACGTTAAATAAATTTGCAAGTAGTTGAACCACTCGATTACAATTCATCTAACAGTTATTAGTCATTCTAAAGGAAGTTAACTTATGCTTATGTTTTACTAATTATTTTCTCTTGTTTTAAACTGCAACTGGACAAATTTGGAAATATTTTTGGTTTTTGGTTTTTGATCTAGCAAAGCATCTCATTATCGTAACTGAAATAATTTGCTTTTTCTCATTTAGAAATGTCAGCAAAATGAAACAAACAACCAAGTGAAGAAAATCCACTGCAGTAATCAGTCTTGTCTTGCTGAAAGATTCCTTGCGGATTAACAGTAGAAGTATGAAACGCATCTTGATGAAAGATGAAATGCTTATTTTAGAAATCTACTGGCAAATTAGTACCTATGGCCTTCTAAATATGGAACCATGGAGGACATTAAGAAATATTAATATAAAAGTGCTTATTATCATAGATTGTATTGCTAATAAAAAGGGGGATTCAGATTAGGTGGTATTTTTGCTGCAAAACTCATTTATGTAGGTATTACTTCCAGCTTACAGCTTTTGAAAGGAGTGAATGAAAGAAAGGTATTTACTTGAGCTGGCCTTCTGTTATAAACCAAAACCACTGCCTAGTCTTTTTGCAGTACACTTGACTGCTTCTACTAGTTTAACTTTTTTTTTTATCTGCTGGGCTATAGTTTTGAGAGATAAGTGTTAACAACGATTATCAATTTAATTTAAAAAAATCCAAAATCTTTGAAATTTTAGACAACATCTAAAACAGTTTTTTTTTTTTGAGGATTCTTTAAAGTCCTCCCTAGTTTGGAGCACAGCTAACTGCTATAAAGGTTCACATGTACACCAATAATACTGTGCTACGTCTGTGTTTTCACCTAGCTTGAATGGAAGCCTATCTAGTCTAAGAATAACTCTGTTACTCTTCCGGTTCCTTGTATGCTGTCATCCACTCTCCAGTTAATTCCCTCTGGAACAACCAAACTTGACCTGCATGTACTGAAGCCTGCACTTGAATGTCAAGTGACTTCATTCCAAGGCCTGCTATAGAAGCTGGTTTGAATAGGATGGGGCTGAAGCAGTTTCTATGCACAGCAGAGTAATTTCTTTAGGTAGCTGAGAAACAACTATCTTGCTATTTGACCTTCAAGCTCATAAAAAATAAATGACCACACAGAAAACAAAATCTCCTATTTTTTATGGGAAAACAAAGGTAAATTAAATAAAAAGACAAGTCGGTTAATAAGGTCTACCTGTGAGTACTTCAGAACCTTCCCACAAGGCCTGCAAGGTGCATATTAATACCATGTCCACAGAGAGGCAATATTGACTTACCACTTCTGTTGCAGTGAATAAGCATGTCAACAGTGCACAGACCATGCTGAATGTGGAAAAGGATGTTCACCGTTATTTCTATCCAAAAATCTGAGTTACAAAAGAAAATACTGAAATCTAGCTGCAAACTTATCAAAAAAAGATAATAATTCACTTATAATAATTCACTCATAATAACATGAGACCAGGACTCTGGAACATCTGAAAGCTGATGAACCCTCTTCAAGGATGCTGCTACAATGGTGTAAAAGTAATGCTATTGAAAAGCTGCAGTGAAACCTCTTTACAAAACATGGTCACTACTTTCTAAAATCTGAGGTCAGGCCAAAGCCATAAAGGACCTATTGGTTGTTGTATACACAGCATAAATCTCTTTAATGTGAACAAGAGTTACAGGGACCCTGATGACTGCTCAGTCGTTCAAGCCAATTACAGCAGCCAGTCCTTCAAGCCCTCCTTTGCACAGACCTTCCCATTCACGATAGTGCACGTGTAAATAAGGGCTTGTGACAGAAGGAAAACATTCAACGCACCTGTACAAATTTCTTTTTTTTCCGTTTTACCTCAGCAGCTATTTGGAAACAGAAAGCCATGCTCCTACAGGTACAACGTTTCTTCTGTAATGATCTTTTAGACATATATATCATATTTAGGAGCCATGAGCAAGAGAGATTTTTCATCCAGAATAATTAGTTACTTAATTGGCTTTTTAGAAATGACAAGCAATTGGCTGTCATACAGGTCTGGCTTTCAAGAGTTACACTCCTAAAAATTATTTCTTTTTTCGTTTGGTTTGGGTTTGCATTACAGATTGAGATTTTACATACTCAGAACATTAATTGCAATTGATATTTATTAAAATATCTGTTTTTGTTAAAACACAATTTAGAAGGGATTGGTGACTGAATTATTGCTCATTTCATGCTCACTAGTTTATTTTCTCTATTTTTGTTCAAAGTCACCTGTGAATATGAAGGGAACCTAAAGTCCTGTTAGTGTAAATGAGGGAAAACATCTATTTTTATTTCTTATCTGCTAACATAAGTAAACTGATTGTAGTTTGGGTCTTGAGAGGCAGTTGCTTATGTGGTAAAATCTTTACAATCAGTTTGAATATGGAATCTATTTTCCGTCTTAGTTGGTAGTAAACTTGATGGTTAAACTTGAGATCCAGTCCTGAGAGTTAAGCCTCTTCTTCCACTCAGAGTGGAACAATGCCTACCACTATTTAGCTCCTCTTATTGATAAAAGGATAAACAATAAAATATGTTTTTCGCTATTGAAAATCATAGAAAAGGTAATAAAATTTCACTTAAGTTTGGGCTTAAATTTGTATGAAGTTCGAATGGATTTAGTTATCTTAATCTTGCTAGTAAGCCTGATCCAATAACTAACAAGGTTTTATCTTGTGTTTCTCCCGCCTTTCCCAACTGCCATCACAGTTTTGTCTGCTGTCATTTCTGGCATATGCAGCAGTAAAAAATCTTAAATACCTCACTTTAAACCAAAAACATTGGTAAGAGTCCCATAAAAAGAGATGTTTGGCCTGATACTTCAACTTCCTAAGGAATGTTTTATTCTGAATCTTCAAATTTTTCATGGATTTTGAGAAACAGAACTCAACTTATCACCTTTACTCTTTTCACTCCTTAAAAAAAACCTGCTGTAACTAGATTAATTCAAAAAATATGTGGAATTGGGAGAGTGAAAGAAACATAGGAAAAGGGGATTTACTAATGTAATATAAAGAGAGCATTCATTCCAGCAATTGCATAGTAAAAATATGATTAAAAAGTAAAGTATTTACTTTTAAAATATATAACTAAAATTAAAAAATTCTCTAAAAGTATAAAATTCTTCTTGAGAGAAAGTTTGAGAGAGAGATATACGAATTATGAGTGGCAGAAATTTTCATGTGACAAAATAACTTTGGTTTAGCAGATACATGTTCCTTCCAGTAAAATGCTTTTTTCTCCTTGGGACAGTTCAAAACTCTATTGCAGCATGTTGAATGACAAGCCCACTTTGCCTCATTTTTCAAACCAGTGTTACTGTTTTACTGGTTAGTTTGCATTCTGTTTTCAGGAAGACAGTCTGCTTTTTGTCTTGTTTAAAAAATGGCAACTTGATGAGGAAAGTGTCAGGCTATTGAATAAAAAATGCATGTGCTATTCCTAAGGGAAGAAGAACCAAACAGGGCAAAAACTTCTGAAGAAAAAGCCCTACTTAATTTTATGAACCTCTCATAAATTTAAATGTCAGGAACAATTCAGAACATTAGTTCAAATATCCATGATTCTAAAACAACAGCTCATATTACCAACCTTTCTTGTGAAGGATTCTCTATAGGTCTAAGGTTTATACCAAGCGTTTTTGTCACCAGTGGTTTTCAAAATTACTAGAATTTTTAAATTTCTGGTATTAATTTATAATTCTGATATTATTTCATCTCTAACAACAGAATTTACCGTAAAATGATCATGATACAACATCATATGTCACAAGAATTGAGTTTGCATTTGACACTGGCATTTTGTTGGTATCCAGAATCCACTGCAGCATTTATGCAGTGGCTTTGTAGTCTGCGGTTACACTTTCAGTAGTTCAACAAGGACATCTTTTGGCATGTAAAATCCCAGTGACCGTCACAGGATGCTTTTGCTCAGTCTGATGAATTCCACAATGACAGGCCTTTGCTTCCTCTTACTTAACCTTTATGACATGCCTCAAAATATCTCAGGCTTTCTGGGGACCTGCATTGTTGTGAAGAAATGTTTCATCCCAAAGCTTAGCACATATTTTCTGAATGCAGTGTCATCTTAATGTGTGTCCAAAGCATTTTATTTAGAGTAAAGCAAGAAACAGTTGAATAGATAGGTAACTGGACAGGTTTCATTCTGGATCAGTTAAATACTTGATTTCCTTAAGTAAGATTTTACTTAAGGAATAATTCACTTTATAAGTCTCAGATTTAATTTTTTCCCTAATTGCTTCTGCTTTTGAAAATAAAGGTGGAAAAAGGTTGCATCATAAACCTTATCTAGGGTCAACTATTCTCAGCACAAGTTACTCTAACGTCATTTTTTGAATGTGACTGTATGTTGCCAACCTAAACTCTCTAATTTTCTCACAGAAAATATTTGAACAGAAACATTACAATGTATACTTTCTGTATCTGTTTTTTTTCCAGCAACTCATTTTCTAGAACAGTCACAAAGACTGAAGACAAAAGACACAAAGTCATATAATCTAAGTAGATTTTATTTTCTATTCACATGAATATTCATAACGGAAATGTAAAGTGTTTGGCCAACCTTAATTGATTTTCCTTCTGGTAGTTCAATATTCTTTTTCTGGTACTGGCAGAAGTCAGAAAACAAAAAAAAAAAGGTCAAAAGAAAAAAAAAATTAAAAGGAGCAACCCAAAATCTCTTCAACCTTTAAATACTGCTTTTTTTTTACACAGGCTATTCAAACAAAATATATGGTAAAACTGAGGTCTTGTGCAGGATGAGAGGAAAGAGAAGACCAAAATAGAAAAAGCTGTGATAAAAAGTGTTTGCATACAATGAAATTTTTTTGAAAAGCACGTGAATAAACGCAGTTATATTTTTCCTTTTACTACTTCCTCTCTTTGCTTAGTATGAGCATTGCTGATAAATGGATACCATGTACTGCATGCAAAAATGTTTTAGTCAGATTCCAAAAATTTTCCTCAGATCCTCAAATTTAGCATTGCTTACAGTCCTCAGAAATAAAAACTTGTGGTTGTACTTCATAGCAAAAGAAAATTATCCTGATAGGTAAACTACCTTGCCTTATGTACAATATTAAGAAGAAAGAAGACATGTTGCTACTATGGGTGTTGGAGTCAATTTTTTTAGGAACAGAATTCAAGAAAGAAAACAGTTAACTGAACATTCTTTTCTTTTGAATGAGCGCTCAGACTTCTGGAGCCCAAATGTCTGAAATGTATTGTGATGCTAGTTCAGCTTTTATCCACAAAGCATGCTGTTAATCCGACTAGACACTTACTAAACTTAATAATGTGAGAAATTAGAAGCAAAAGATTCCCAATTTAAAAAGGTTACTAGAGATACTTCGTTGAACAGCTTCTTGCTAACCAGCCATAACAGGATCACTAAATGCAACAATAAGTCTTTTTTAAAAATGTCTCCATATTTCAGATAGCTTATAGGCTTTAATTCCTACCAGGTGGAACATTCTAAAGTCAATTGCAGATTGAAACATCATGCAAATGATTTAGAATAAACCTATTTTCTGTGGGTTCTCCTCTTCTTGACCATAAGTTGTAAATTTTGCATGGTTGCAGCAAGATTTGAATATATCACACTGGAACTCATTGGTGATTCTTCTCTTGGAGAAATTTACATTTTCTTTTCAATGTAATATGGAAAGATGAAAATAACACTTTGAAAGATACTGTATATAAGCAATGCACTAAAACAACCACTGATTCACTATGTAGTAAAACAAAATCAGTGAGAGAACTCAAAATGCTGATATTTACTAGACTATCTGATCACCCATCACTATTCTCAAGTCAATTTATAAAGTAGTTAAAAACACACTGGAAGGCCTATTGACTGATTAAGTGTACCAGCAGAACTTTCCAAGAGGACGTAAGTTAAAAAATTTGCCTTGATTTAGGATTTAGAATTTAGAATTGAGGAATTTCACCTCTGTATCAAAAAGAAAAAAAAAAGAAAAAAGAAAGAAAAGAAGAAAGAAAACAGAAAAAAGCACCATTTTTTAAGTTCTGCAAGTTAGTGGAAGGTTTATTTATTTATTTATTTATTTATTTGTTTATTATATGAGAGAAAGTTTAATTTTCATCCCTCAATATACATTTATGTTTAGATAATATTTAGTTAGATAGTAAGTACCAAATGAGCACAATTTAAAAATGTGCAAGATAGATGTAAAACAAGGCAGTCACAACACACCTTAGAAAAAGTGTTTATGACTAAAGTGGTTAAAATCAGTTTGAAAAAGTCATCTCTATTAGTGCTGTGTCTTTGTATTTTAACATGTTTTCATGACAGGTGTCATTATTTCCTTATACTATCACAAAAATATCCCACACCTCAAACACAACCTCTCCCCAAAAAAACCCAACTGAGACCACTTAATTTCCAGTCTTATCTAGACATAGAACAGTATTCCACCAAAATAAGGTAATAAAAAAGGTCATGTAAGATTAACTATAATCCACTAATCTAATTATTTTATCTAATTATTTAAATGAAAAAGAATTATGAAAGACAATGGTTTCAACAGGCAAATTCAAGTAAGAAATCCAAAGCTGGCAGAATGTTTTGTTGTCTCCCCATGTATTAAAAATAAAAATAGCAAAACAAAACAAAACAAAACAAAAAAACAAAAAAAAAAGAAAAAGAAAGTTGAGTGGGCAAGACAGGCTGGAGAAGGCAGTGTTTCTTGCAAATGTGCTCAATATTTCATTCATTCATTATTTCATTTGTACATAGGCAATCTAAGTACTTATGGAGTAAGTGAGTATGAAGCACACAACTAGGTCTATTAAACTGAATGGAGAGGAAATTTTGTCCAATCACCTCTTTTGTACTCAGGACAGAGCTAATTTTTGGGTTTGTGCATACATATAATAGGATTCTAGGTCACTTCTTCCATGTGTTTTTGGAATATGTTTTTAAAAAAAACCCAGGACAATAAATACACGTCTATTTATGTTAACTTTGTACATGTAGATTGTAAATCCCAGGGGAAAGAAAAGGGTAAGTGCAGTAATACTCACATATACAGAGGGTTTCTTAAAGGCATGCTCAAAGCCAGTGCATTAGAAATAAAAGTAAGAAACCTGGCACTGGATTTCAGAGTCCCTGTGGAGTTCGTGCATCATAGCTCAGTGAAGTGCTGAAACACTGCTGTGCTTCTTACACTAGCTTTGAACATTGACATGCACTGACCCATTCTGAACAAAATTTTTTTTTTTTGTTGGTAGTCTGTCTGTTAAGTCCCCTGTGAATAAAAAAATTGTTGTGTCTGGAAGCCACCTGTTCCAAAGTGCTTCTTTAGGAAGGAGACTGACATATCTATGAAGAAAAGATAAATCCTGTATGGCAGTGACTTTCAGTAAAAGATTTTCCATACTATTTTTCATCCCAGCTTCAAGAAAAAAAAGGGTAAATTATATTTATCCATAATGAAAAAAAAAAGAATCAGACAAATCATACTGTGGTTCTGGAAAAAATGTCCAGTACCTAGCTAGATTAATCCATGGTCTCACAGGTGAAAAACATGCTGACAGTTTGGGCACAGTAAGGGTTATAGCAAATGGAGCAATATCACACTGGTGACTGGTCACCAGTGGGGTTCCACAGGGCTCCATCCTCAGCCCGGTTCTTTTCAACATCTTCAAAAAGAGCTTGGATGCAGGACTTGCTAACGATAGTTATATAGTAGATAGACAGCAGGTGTATAACAATCCTAAATTGGGAGCAGCTGTTGACACCATTGCAGGCAAAGAGGTCCTGCAGGGAGATCTCAAAAACTCAGAGGACTGGGCAATCACCAACTGTACAGAGTTTAACAAAGATGAGTGCTGGATTCTGCACCTGGGACAGGGCAGCCCTGGATGCGTGCAGAGACTGGGGAATGAGAGCCTGGAGAGCAGTGCCGTGGAAAGGGATCTGAGTGTCCTGGTCAATGGCAAGTTGAATCTGAGTCAGCAGTGCCCTGGCAGCCAGGAGGGTCAACCCTGTCCTGGGGTGCATCAAGCACAGCATCGCCAGCTGGGCAAGAGAAGGGACTGTCCCGCTCTGCTCTGCAATGGGGTGGCCTCACCTCAAGTGCTAGTTTTGGGTGACACAATATAAGAATGTAAAGCTAAGAGAGAGCCTCCAGAGGAGGGCAGTGGAGACTGTGAAAGGTCTGGAGGGGAAGCCATACAAGGAGAGGCTGAGGTGACTTGGTCTGTTCAACCTGGAGAAGAGGACACTGAGGGGAGACCTCACGGTAGTCTGCACCTTCCTCGTGAGGGGAAGAGGAGGGGAAGACACGGATCTCTTCTCTGTGGTGCCCCGTGACAGGACCTGAGGGAATGTTTTGCAGTTGTGTTAGGGGAGGTTTTGGCTGGATATTAGAAAAAGTTCTTCACCCACAGAGCGTTCGGACACTGGAACAGGCTCCCCAGGGAAGTGCTCATAGCACCAGGCCTGACAGAGTTCAAGAAGTGTTTGCACAATGTACTCAGGCCCACGGTGTGATTCTTAGGATTTTCTATGCAGGACAAAGAGTTGGACTTTGATGATCCTTGTGCGTCTTTTCCAACTCAGGTTAATCTATGATTCTATGATTCTAACAACTCCAAAACAAAGTAAATTTGATGTAGCTACATGACTATAGTTTATACATTTCTTGCTTTTATGATGTCATTAAGTTAGCTTTGGCTCTTTTTCATGGCAGTATTTTAAGAAAGTAAATGGAATAGTTAACTGAAAGATAAGGAAGGACCAACTTTTCACTTCATGTACAATATCTTACTGTGTGGATCATCAAGACTGCATGCTAAAACTAATCAGTATTAACTGCCAAGTGTTGTTTCTCCATCAGAACTTCTGTCATGTGCCTCTGTTAAACAAAAAACTGTCCCATGGAGACTACTTAACTATACTAGTTGTATTTGTGTTTTAATTAAACTAAATTACTGCCATTCACTGCAAAACCTCTCTTTGTGATAGCTTTCCCTCACCCTCCAACTTAAAAACTTTGTGTTTTAATTATATATGAAATTGCTTCGGTGCAACAAATATAATTTTATTTTTCATAGTTTTGGTTTAATCACAGGATTTTAACTTGCACAACTTGCATTTTAATCTCTTTCTCAGGTCTTCAGTAGAAATAACAGTAAGAGGAAATATTTAAATCTGTAACAGTATTATTTTCAATCAATTAATTATATGTCAGTTTATTTTTCTAGGCAAAGATTTTTTTTTTTTTACTCTGATCCATGACCCTTCCCAATGACCTTGATACTGTACTAGATATCACTCTTCTCTTCATGACCACACAGCAGATTATAAAACCATGTATAAGACAGCTCTAGTAACCCTTTTCGATATATTTATCTATGAGAGAAATAAGAAAAGTGTTGCTAAATGTCACTGAAATCTATGCAGTTAACATCTTTGTGTTCTTTATTTGCACAAATACTTGGAAAAAGGTATTTAATTAGTTCTTTCTAAGCCTATCTTGCTTACTGCTCTTGGTTGAACCCATTGTATTTGAATACATGTATATTAAAGATATTTGAGTCCTGGTAAGCTGATTTAAGAAGTTACTGGTTTTCCTGGTCCCATTTGCAAATACACCAATACTAGTATCATTTCTAGTGTCTGTGATTTTTTTTTTCTACAGTGCTTAGACTTAAACTAGAATTGAAGGATGAACAAAGCAGCACAAATGCGAACTCCAGTCCTAGTGATCTTTCACTTGTTCACAATCATTTTTAGTAGCTCAAGGATGAGCAGTTGAATGATAAATTAGCTGAGATCATGTACAAACCACTAGTGAAATTAATACACAGCCTCTTCCAATAAAAATAGCTTGAGACATTTCTTCTACTTATCTATCTTCAGAGTACAGACAAGAATTAACTCTGTAATGATATCCTCTGAACTTTTCTGGTCTTTTTTTAATAGAATTGTGATTCAGATCCTTCAGAATAACCTCCACTTGCCTATAATAAATTTTCTTTTGAACTGATAATCCTCCCCTATGATTATTTCACCTTCTGGGAATAACTAAAAACAGTGGTGTATGCTTAAAACCTCCCCTGAGATTCCCTGGACAGAGAAGAGCAAGGCAAGGTGTTACCTACCCACTTCTTAAAGACGAAAAAGTAGTGGGAAAGAAAAGAAAGCTTTCAAAATACATTGGTTCAGGTGCTCCCTGCTCCCTCTTATTTCTACAGGGACTAGGGAGATGAAATCCCTGTATTTTCTTATTCCATAGTGCATCAATAGGAAAATAGCTGGCAGTGTTTTGCCTTTGGTAAGGAGCATAATGACCAGATCAAGACTAAAACTGCTGTCTTGGGGCGATTTTATGATGATCCTCTATTCCCTGATCATCTGCTCTACGCCCAGAAATGGTTGCTGTAGCTGTAAGATGGGTCTGGGGGAGTGGGGAACCTTGGGACTCTTGCGTGGGCTTTTTTCAAAACCTCACTCCCCAGGCGTCTGTGGTGCCAGGTGGACTGGTCTCTCTTTGTTTGCTCAGATAGCTTGGCTTTTGTTATCTTAGGCAAGAAGTCTTTTTNATGGGAAGTGGATAGGGCGAGGAGCCGAGGGGCCGCTCTGTCCCAGCCCCAGACCTCGGAAAAGCTGAACCCACAAGAGAAAGGACACCAAATCCACCAGCTCCTTCTGCTGTGAAGAGGAGAACAAAGATACATGGATACAAAGATACATGGACCTCCGTGTTGGTCTGAAGAAGATAGTTTATTGTATTGAACCGATGTTTTTTATACTCTAAACTTAACTGATCTTAACCAAAACGTAACCAAAACAAGCACTCATNGATCCTCTATTCCCTGATCATCTGCTCTACGCCCAGAAATGGTTGCTGTAGCTGTAAGATGGGTCTGGGGGAGTGGGGAACCTTGGGACTCTTGCGTGGGCTTTTTTCAAAACCTCACTCCCCAGGCGTCTGTGGTGCCAGGTGGACTGGTCTCTCTTTGTTTGCTCAGATAGCTTGGCTTTTGTTATCTTAGGCAAGAAGTCTTTTTTTCCTTTCCCTGGCCTTGGAGATTGCAGCAGCAATCCTTCGGAGGGCTTTGTTTTTTCTTAAACTGCTCAGTTTGGTTTGGTCGGAGGTCAGAGAGTAAGATTGACAGGAGAAGAATGGGAAGTGGATAGGGCGAGGAGCCGAGGGGCCGCTCTGTCCCAGCCCCAGACCTCGGAAAAGCTGAACCCACAAGAGAAAGGACACCAAATCCACCAGCTCCTTCTGCTGTGAAGAGGAGAACAAAGATACATGGATACAAAGATACATGGACCTCCGTGTTGGTCTGAAGAAGATAGTTTATTGTATTGAACCGATGTTTTTTATACTCTAAACTTAACTGATCTTAACCAAAACGTAACCAAAACAAGCACTCATTGGCTGCCTGCCACTGCAGTGCTGTTGTTCAAGCATCCCTTTCTCCAATCAGCTCTCTGTTCATGCGGCATCCATGCATTTCCCCAAAAGATCACTGCCTCGTGCACAAGGCGACTATCAATCAACTCTCTGGCCCGCAGCTGAATCCTTCCCAGAGTTCTTTCTGTTGAACAAAAATTGAAAAACATCCTTATTCTTATTTCCCATGACCAACATCAGAGATTCACCAGGTCCTCATCTGTTTTTGCCCAAGCTGCTGCGTGAAACCTTTGTTTTTCTCTTCCCTGAGACAAAAGCCGGCACCATTTTTTTTCTCCTGCCCACCACCTTGCAGNGACCTCCGTGTTGGTCTGAAGAAGATAGTTTATTGTATTGAACCGATGTTTTTTATACTCTAAACTTAACTGATCTTAACCAAAACGTAACCAAAACAAGCACTCATTGGCTGCCTGCCACTGCAGTGCTGTTGTTCAAGCATCCCTTTCTCCAATCAGCTCTCTGTTCATGCGGCATCCATGCATTTCCCCAAAAGATCACTGCCTCGTGCACAAGGCGACTATCAATCAACTCTCTGGCCCGCAGCTGAATCCTTCCCAGAGTTCTTTCTGTTGAACAAAAATTGAAAAACATCCTTATTCTTATTTCCCATGACCAACATCAGAGATTCACCAGGTCCTCATCTGTTTTTGCCCAAGCTGCTGCGTGAAACCTTTGTTTTTCTCTTCCCTGAGACAAAAGCCGGCACCATTTTTTTTCTCCTGCCCACCACCTTGCAGCCATTCTGATTTTTTTTTTTTTTCCTTTTCTCTTTATCTGACATTTTAAGGTTTTTTGTTCTGGTTTGGGGGATGGGGGAGGGCAAGGTCTGAGAGTTCAATATCTAGCATTTATTCACCATTTTTTCCCGTGCTGTGTTGGCACCCTGTTTGTCAATAAACGGTTGGTTTTTTTCGCTTTCATCCACTGGTGTTAACCTCTCATTGGCAGAAGGAGATTGCTGGAACCCTTTTTCAGAGGAAACACTCATGCCAGAGGAACATTTTCTCCTAAACTTGTCTCCAAACTGAGACAACTGCCGATAGAGAAACATCTCAGGAGAAGAAGTATGTTATAATTCAATTCACAGTTTGNTTTTTCTCTTCCCTGAGACAAAAGCCGGCCCCATTTTTTTTCTCCTGCCCACCCCCTTGCAGCCATTCTGATTTTTTTTTTTTTTCCTTTTCTCTTTATCTGACATTTTAAGGTTTTTTGTTCTGGTTTGGGGGATGGGGGAGGGCAAGGTCTGAGAGTTCAATATCTAGCATTTATTCACCATTTTTTCCCGTGCTGTGTTGGCACCCTGTTTGTCAATAAACGGTTGGTTTTTTTCGCTTTCATCCACTGGTGTTAACCTCTCATTGGCAGAAGGAGATTGCTGGAACCCTTTTTCAGAGGAAACACTCATGCCAGAGGAACATTTTCTCCTAAACTTGTCTCCAAACTGAGACAACTGCCGATAGAGAAACATCTCAGGAGAAGAAGTATGTTATAATTCAATTCACAGTTTGCCTCAGGGGGAAGAGATGATTACAAATTGTGGTTTTCTTTTCGCTGAAGAATTGATACTCAATGCTTGGCATTATTAACCAGCATACGTGCGGATTATGCTAACTAAATATTCTGCTGCCTTTTTGCCACACAGTTGCAGATGTACTGATCTCACATAGTTAGCCACTGATATTATGAAATATAATCTTGAAATGAAAGCCTGAATAATGCATTACATGTGTGACATGGGAAACTACATAACTCTGTGTGAAGACTGCAATGCATAATCCAGACATTTTGTTCATATTGGTGCCTCAGCTAGTCATTCAATAATTCTATTAATTTAGAACCTTATATTACACTAAGTTCAGTATAACCAGTCTAACTCCCAAATTACAGCATTCATACTCTCAGAACACCATAATTCTGCATAAAATTCATGAAATAGTAAAAAACCCCCAATAGATTTCTAGACCAGAAACATAAATCCACCCTTTTTCTCACCTTTCAGTTGTGTCTAGATTTGGGGTTTAATATTTTCTATCCAGAAGCGTTATTACTTAACCTCTATCCTCTTCAGTTATTTCTGTATGATTTATTTTTTTCGCTCACCTACAGGGCCTTGATAACACATTTAGTCTTTAGTACTTATTTAGTACTTTCAAGGAAGAACTCATGTTAGGGACAGATGATATTTAGAACCCCATAACCAAATCCTTTTTGACTGTGAAGTGCAGGACATAAGTCCTGGCTCCCTGAGGTAGGCAAGTTAGGGAAAATCCTCTTGAGGATGTGACCATCTGGCATACATTTTGATGACATTTCAGCAGCCTGGCAGGGCTTCTGAAAAAGATTTCAGATGTTTCAGTAGGAAGAGACAAAATAAATATCTGTGTTACCAGCATACTGTATTTTCCGTGCTCCCACAAACAGAAATAGATCCAGATCTTGTTCTTTTTAGAGTCAAATAAGAGGTGACGTCAGTAGAAAGAATCAGTCCTACAACAGGACAGGAGTTGTTCCTGCTGTAGCTACCAAAATGTGACAAATATATAAAGAGCAAGTATCCTGAAGGGATAAGGTACCTTTAGAAGAAAATACTAAGAGAAAACAATTCCCTGACTAGTAGGAGTTAGATAGATTCTAAAGCCAATTTAGGAGAAAAATAGACATAGGATCTAAATATTTCGTAGTTTGCCTGAATTGATTGTACTGGTGATGAGGGACAGAAATTTGTGCCTTCTGTAATATTTTTTGATGGAGCCCGACTAATGTGACTCAGTGGAGCTCATGCAGGTTGACTTATAGAAGTTTATAGCCCTATGCTTATCCAGTTCCTTCCTCCTCTAAGTGTCTGGCTATATTCAGGCTATTTAGACCACTCATTTCTATTTCAGCAGGTAGAGTAATGCAGCATCTCCACACTGCTGTTAGGCCTGAAAGAAAGTAGAGTATCATTCCAATATCTTCTGTTGCACTAAAAAAGTCTCTTAAGCGCTCTGTCCTGATTCTCAAAGTAACTTTCAGATCTGTGCCCTACCATCTTTTAAGTACTCAGAACTAGTTTACTTATTCCAGTACAAACTTGTCCTTTTTATACTGTTTAAGAGATTAAAGTTCTGAACTCTCTCACATTTTCATTTCTTTTTAAGAATAATTTTTCTACTCTTACAGAGGTGTGGAGAAAGCAAACTGTAACATTTTCCTCTAGGACAAGAATCATTGTTCAAATTACACTTACTGACAGAGACTTTGTTCTTGAAATTAATTAACCCTAAGACCCTTCCCTTTCCTTCCTCCAATAACCTCTTCTGATTCTAGGGCCAGCTCTGATTTAAAGGTTCTCTTTGTCACCCCTCACTAACCACATATGCATAGCACCTGCCTCCAATTCCTGCTGCATGGTTACTGTCAGAGATACCTCTTTGTATCAGTGGCTGTGCCTTGGAGCAGGCTGCCGCAAACCCTTGTGGCTCTTTGGATTAGAGTACCTTGCTGAAAAAGGTTAACAATTTATCTTGATCACAGGCACCCAACCCAGTACATACATTCCAGAATCAATAATGCTTTCGACTGGCTTGCAACTCACTGATACGTGTGCTAAACTCAGACTAAGGAGTGAGGAGGAGATAAAAAGGAGCAAGGCAGAAGTCAGTCCTCTGCCTTTTCAAAGCTCTGGCTCTGAGTTACGCTTCCTGTAAAGATAAAACAGGTGGAGGGCATAAAGGCTGATGGCACTAGGCAGGTGCTGAGGGGTATGTGTTAGAAGTCTTTGTCTCTTGTTTCTGAAACTATCATACGCCATGGTTGTTTTACCACAGCACTCTAAATACAGACTGCAGTGAGTCACAATACACAGAGTTATGGAAAAAGGAGTTATGGGGAAAGTCTTATAATCTCTTGTAGGAGAGACTGAAGAGGTTTAACTTCTCATAGAGTGACACAAAGGTCAGCACATTGACTTTTTTTTGGTTTTTAATATCTGCCTAATAAAGGACTCTACTATTGATCTCTGTGTTTCAGGGAATACTCTGTACCAACAGCCTGGAAAGAGAGAAGGAGAGAGAGAATGTAACTGTTTTCAGCAATGACCACAGTTCCAGAGGAATAGCACTCTCTTTCCACTCTTTGCTCAAGTAAATGCATTACATAAATTGAAATAACATAAAAAGCCAGCATACTTCAGATCTTTACACAGTTATTCAAAACATTTTACTTTTCACCAGTTCTGTAGCCCAGTATTTATTCTAAAGAGACAGTGAGCTTCACCCGCACTGCTATGCTCCAAAAGGATGGACAGGTTCCAAGTACTCTATCAAAACAGGGAACACCTGTCAAAGGATGAGTAATTTTGAGCAGCCCAGAAACAGTCCTTTACATCATGGGGAATTTTATCAGCAAAAATATGAGCTTCTGCATAGTTTGGATCTAAATTTTGGTTGTTGATACCTGTATACATAACTAATTTGGATGAAGAGAAGTTACCTGTTTCCGAATAAATCTTCTCTTATAAATCTTAATTTCTTCTTGCACTGAGAGAGACTACTGAGGTTGTATTTATGACGTATTAAGGCATTTGAGGATGCAGATGGATACTTAGGGAAACCTGTCCTGTTCAAAAGCTCCTAGCTACCAAACTTCCAATGTAATTACATTTCTCAAGCTTGCTTCTTTTCTTCAACTGAACTTTTATTGAGATTCATTTAATATATATACTTTTTTTTTTTTTTTGCTGTGGTTGCAGTAAAAATCACTATACTGCAAACAATAGTTTTCTGATAACCATTCCAGGTGATGAAAAATAATATATGCAACATTGCCTACTCAGATGAGCTTGTAAAATTCTTACTTTGGAAAGAGAAAACCAGCATTATTTTCTTCAAAAATGGGCTCTTATCATTTTTGCACTCTTAAAGGAAATGGCTTTACCAGTTTATGACTCCTCCTGCCTGAAAGTTAAGTAGGAGGAAGCATAATTTTATATTTATGAATACTCCTGTAAATTATATCACTATAACACCCACAGAATTTGACACAGTTATTTAAGGTTTTCCTGCCACTGTTTTACTTCTTCAGTGGCTATTTGTGTAGGTAAATTCCATTGTACATAAAAAATAGGATCTGTTATAATTCTGAGCTGTTTAGGAGTTAACAAACTAAAACCTGACAGCTGAAAAAGCTAGCAGATAATATTAGAATTTTTATTAAATATTAGATCTATTTGTAAATATAGCTTCCATTCAAGAAATTATCATTTGTTCCTTTTTTGTGTTTTATGTAAATCTGAAATAATCAATCACCTTTAAGCAGTTTGTATTCAGGGACATTTGTTGTAAAGTTGCTTTTACATTCAGTCTTCATGTAGTGTTTTACAAATCTGACTTTCACAATGTAAGATTCATTTTAATAATATTACTGGTTTTGAATGGCACTGCAGAGTCTAATATAAATGTAGAACATGTCAGCACTGACTAGTAATCTACCAGAATTTGGGAAGCATTCTTTACTGTGTAAACTGAGAAAAGTATTTTCCTAAAGAGTTCCAGTCTTTACAAGCATCTCTTTGCATGTTTCACCACCAAAACTGAAAAGAACTCTGTTAATAATCTGTGCTTGATACTACTTTTACTTGATGCTTTAACTCTGCGATAGAAGCAGAGACGTCATGAGGGAAGAGATACTCTCCAAGCATATTTACATCATGTTGCAGCTGGCAGTGTGGAAAGAAGATAACCTTATTCTTATCCTGACATGCTACAGTCACTGTTTGAGAAAGAAGAAATGTTTTTTCCTTTCAGTTATCGTTGTTTTTATTATATCAATCTTCAAAGCTAAAGACAGTTCTGGCAGACAGGTGGTCCACCCCTATTGTCTGAAACCACCAACAAGATATTTTTCAAATTCTGAAGTCCCAGGTGCTTTACTGAAAAGGTGAGTGAAAAAACATGAAAATGTAAAAACACTGATAAGGAAAGTGTTTATCTATGAGCTGAATATTTATTTCAGCATCTATGTATGGACATAAGTTCTTCTTTATGGCTATTATATCTAATTAGGCAAGCATTCTTGACAAAGTTTATTACAAATCTACCTACTAATTTATCTGATCAAAATGTTCTTAATGCCTTTATTTAATTTCATTACGTAGCTTGTCTCCTGGCCAAAACAATTAATATGTTTATTTTATGAGCTATGTTTTTGAAGCTTTTCCAAAAAGAGTCCAAAATCAGCCTAAGCATGTCTCTCTTCCACCCAGAAACTGAAGAACTATACCTAAGGATTCCTTTATTCTTCAAAGTCTGCTCTTTTCTAATTACAAACAGATGCCAGTCTTCACAAACTTGGTCATTACTCAGAATTTAATGTTTGAGGTTTTGATGACTCTAGTCATCCACTGTTTGTTGCAACAGTAAAACCTTCTTTGACAGCACTGGAACCAGGCCAGGTCTAAAGTACAAGTGAGGTGTATGAAAGGTGGCTCAGACTGCTCACTGAAGTGTTGGGAGTTGGTTGGCCTCCAACACCCTCCCTCAGTCAGGTGATTGTTTCTGTGGATTGATGAAAAGGAGAAAAGTATTACCTAGGAAGGATATAAAGGATGGTGCAAATCAGCTTTTTGGTTGTTTTTTTTAGGGTCTGAAATAATGAACAATCTATTTTTTAATCCATATAATTATGTGAGTGATAGGCTTTCACCACAAAGAGCCAGCAGTAATCACAAATACCCTAGTTTGGGAATATTTACTTGTAAAGTTTGAAATTGTGATAAACATAAAAAGGAAGTGAAAATCCAGAAGTATATATTTTTATTTTCTGCTTTTCAGTCTCCTTTACCCAAAACCGAATTAATAGTGTTACATATTTCATATACTATATTTGTATTTATTTTAAGGCTTTTTTAAAATTAAACACCATAATAAATTTTATTTAGGGGAACAAATGCTTGTATATGGAACTTTGGAGTTATTATGATATATATTATTCTACCTGTATTTATGGATGATGGAGAAATAATGTACTTTTCACAGAACAGGAGAGATTAAGAAGCCTACCAAGAAATGTCAATACTTTCATGAAAAATCAATGGGGTTGAAAGCAAACGTCAATTGTAAATCAACCTCAATGAGATTTTCAGATGTTTTCTAAAAAGTCCTAACTTCTTGAGTCCAAATATCATTATGCTTTTAAGATTTATCTTAAAATACACTTTTCAGAGCTACCCAGCTCATAATCTGGACAGCCTTGACTAAGAATTTACCACCCATTTAAATGATAGACAGATGCTCTCTGACATAGCACGGAGGATTTGATCACTTGTTGATCAGAAAAATACATTTTAATACTTTTCAAACGTTCTGTTTACCCGTTACACATTTTACAATGTCTCAGTTTTAATCATCCTATGAACTATTATTTTATTTGTAAAGTGGATTGGAGGATAAGCTTTCAAAGACTTTTGTGGCCATGAAAGCGAAAGTCCTTCCTACTGATCAAAGAATTATAGAATAGAATCAAAAAATCATCTAGGTTGGAAAAGACCTCTAAGGTCATTGAGTTCATTCTAACCTAACAATGCCAAGTCCACCACTAAACCACGTTCCTGAGCTCCACTTCTACACATCTTTTCAATATCTCCAGGAATGGTGGCTCAACAATTTCTCCGGACAGCCTGTTTCACTGTTTTGGTGAAGAAATTTTCCTATATCTAATCTTTTCGTTGTTATTGTTGTTGTTGTTGTAGTAGTATTCGGGAACCCACAACACAATTGACAAATCCTCTGAAAAAGCATACTCAGTCTCCTCTTCTAATAGCAGTTCAGCAGAACAAGGGGACCTCCTCAAATGTAATTCCCTGGAAGTTCTTGCTTACAACGGATTTCTGACACAGAACAAGAGAAAACTGGTTTCATAAACCCAAAGAACTACGTGAACACTACCACTCACTCTCTGCACACAGTTACTTCATCCTTTAACTTTTTTAAAGCTGTGACATCATGTGTCAGACACAAACTTCACATGCACAGGGAAACATGTACTAGCAAAAATCACATCTGTTGAAAAGTAAGTTATTTTTTTACAAAAAAAATGAGTTTGCCAGTTTCTTTACAGCATCTGATTAATAATTGGTCTTAATTAGCATCGAAACAGTATCTTTAGAAGTTTCAATGCGTCAAATTTCAATGCTCTTTTATATCTAAGCAGTACAAATCTTCCTGATTGGTACCACTAAGTCTGAAATATTTCTCTCACATTTTACAAATCCTTTAAATTCAGCCTGCCTTTTAGAAGGAAATATATCTTACTGGGTAGCATGTGTTTTGCACATTTTTTGGAATAAAAAGTGTTTCAGAATCTATTCTGGACAGCCATTGAACTGATTTGGGTTATAGAATGACAGTAATGACACTGAAAGCTGGAACATTTCTTTGAAATGCAATCAAACTAACAAGCAAAAAACATACAAACTTCAAGAGCAAGAGAACTGAGTGAGTTCAGGTCACAAATATCACCCAATTGAAAAGCAGCACAACGGTCTCAAAAAAGTGGATGTAATTGGACATGATTTCTTATTTCTGGATAAAATTCATGGAACACACACATGCATATGCCTTGTCACAACTCTCCCAGCCTCTTCCCAACAACACAAATGTCACTTGAGGCCCATTTTAATTCTTAGCCAATGATATGGTATTACACTAATATTTAACAGTGATATTTTAGCTTCCTGCTAATTAGGACAGCTAAAAATTTGCTTGGTTACAGCAAGAAAAAATATTAAAAAAGGAAATATCTCAGAAAAAACAATGTCTAATCCATTACAAACAGATGATGCACAAACTTTTTTTTTCTTTTTGTTTCCTCAGGCTCCATGCATGTACAGAACACATCAGAGGGGGTTTTCTCTGTGTTAACAGTGCCATCTAACAAGTCACATTTCCTCTGCTGAGAATGCTCATTCTCTTTCCATGCAGAGCTGAAGGCAGTGTCTCCCACAGGGGCTAGTAAAAATGTTGGCAGACTTATGATGTGTGTTTTGTACACATCAGCTCACAGAACTGGAAAGATGCACTCCTGAGATCAGAATGTCTTTTTCTGCAATCCACTTTAAGTTTCAAGAAATTGCTTCTCTCTCTCCATTTCTTCTCCATCTCTCCCCTTAGTAATGACTTCACGGACACACGTGCATTTAGTCTCTGTAATTGTGAATTAATGCCACTTCTTGATACAAATAATTGGCATTATTCTTGTGTCCTTTACTAATAACAGATAACTGCAAAGGACAAGATTTTGGAATACAGTTAGGCACAGTTGTTTTCCTCTTTACCCAATCGTTAAAATCAGTGAAGAACAACAAATTTGACAGTATAAAACTGTGCAAACAGTAGATAACTACTGTGGTTGAATTATTACAAGAGCAGGATCTTTACCAATACATTATTTCCCCATACCAAATGGGACAAAAAGGGAGCAGCACATGAAAAGGAATTACTGAGGCATTCCTTCAAAAAATATCGCTGGAGTGAAAATCTGTCCCTAGGATCTAAGCTGCAATGGGTAGAAATTGAAAGCACACTAATATCATGTGGTTGGTCTTAACAGTTATTTAGAAGAGACATAATAGTCACTGAGGCAGCAGAGTTTGTGGGTTTTTTTGGTGGGGGTGGTTGGGTTGATGTTTTTTAAATTTTGTGTTTGAAATTTTTTTTTTGTTTGGTTGATGGTTTTGTTTGTTTGTGTGCGGGGCTTTTTTGTTGGGGGTTTTTGTGTCTCAGCAAGGCTGTTTATGCTGAGCAGAGGTCAGAAAAAACATCCTCTGTGGTTTTTTCCTTACTTGTGAGAAAATAAGTAAAATTTTTAAGGGAAAGTACAGCATGTTGAGCAGATTGAAACGTAGATAAGAAGCTTTGTGATTTTTTTCCTAAAGCTACATAGTAACTTTCCACAAGGAAAAGTAATATTCTAAATAGACAACCGTGAAACAGCAGATTAATGTGTTTTTAATAACCAGAAAAGATTGCATGTTGTATGTGTGTGGAGAGAGCCAAGATTACCTACTGGGGTTTTGAGAAAGTTCTGCCAATATGACACAAGACTTTTTTACCTCTAGAATCCCTCAGGTATGTTTTTTTCCTCAGAAGTAAATGTTACAAAAGACAGAATATATTGAAAAGTAGGGTTGAGTTCAATCTTTAGGTCTTTGAGTTTTTATAATGCACTATTTACATAGTGGAGAACAATTTAATAATTGTTGAGACTTTCAGGATTCAGTTATAAATAGTTCATGGAATCTGAAATATAATTGCAAATTTTGTATACTCCATGGTCTGAAAATTAGTTACTAAATGATTAAGGGGAGAGTCCCAATTGTAGAAAACAGAGCAGTTACATCACAGGTTTCCAAGAAACAAACAAAAACCCTCCTGTTTAACATTTTAGAAAAAAGTAATTAAGCCAATTTCAGGAATTAAACACTGTCTTTATATCTTTATACCTGCATGAAAATGATGAATTACGTACACATTTAGAAAACTCACTGTAAGGCGTGCTATGGATGATGCAGTCAATAGACAGAAAAATACAGCTTTCCAATAAAAAAATATTGTCTAACTTCTTAAAATCATGTTTTGAAGTCAAATCATTTTTTCATATTGGTTAAAATATTATCTACATGGATATAATGGCAAATCATGGTACAGCAACAGTTTTGAAGGTAAGTGCACTACTTTCTTCCTCATACTACATCATGTTATTTCAGTGGTATGGAAAACTGAAGATCTGAAAAAATGAAATAAAGAATACGATAAAACCTTCTACATTTTGAGAGAAATTTCGATACTTTAGCTTCCTTTGCTCTTTGGCCCACAGATCTCATGCCACAAAGGAATCAGCATCTGTGAGAGGTTTAAGGTGAGTTTGTAGATATCTCCTTCAATTAACCACCCTGCAAGAGCTTCTTGCTTCTCTGCTACAGCCCAGAATCATGCAGTGCAGATGGAGCTGTTGGAACACGTGTTGGTCTGTCCCTACGCTTGTAACTCCTGCCTTGCTCTGAGATGTGGGAGACCATGGCTTGTCTCTTCTCCAGTTTTATCTTGGGAGGCAATGACTGCGACCAGGCTTACACAGGAGACAGAAACTTTCATCCTTCCACTTGTGCTGTGCTGCACACTCCCAGAAAGCAAATTTCTTGAGCTTGGGAGATAAATGTGCTGGAATCTCAGCACAGGCTGCACGCGGTTAAGCAAAAGCGACTTCTGAGGAGTTTGTTTTACACCTGTGGTACTTGCCTCTGTCACAGTCTGGAAGTTCTGTCTTCTTTATGAGTTAACAATATGATAAAACGCATATCTGTGATAACATTATATTTCCTGTAGATTTTGAGAATGCAAGGATTTGATTCAAACTAATGAAATTATATCCTTTTCTGTCACTGGGAATTTAATAACTTTCTAAAACCCTTTCACTTGTAGGACCAGAGAATTTTGAGACATGTATAAACATGCACACATAATAATTTAAGTAGAATAAAAGTACCATTTTGTACCAAGTTTGTCCTTTATACCAACTGAACTGGTCTGTTTACAGGGGTTTTAAAGCCCTGAAAGGGAAAAGCAGTCAAAAATCAAAGCAAAACCCTTGCATCATTCTATTTATAGTTTGGGATTTTTTCTAACAAGATATCATTTACTTCAGTGCAATGTGCTTGGCTTTACAGTAAATAACATTTACTCTGTTTGTGAAACTTTCTTAGTTCTAATCATAGAAATAGCTTCCACTACTAAACTTCACTAATATAAATGATTAAGATGGAAAACATCCTTGGATATTTTGCTGAAAATGTCACAGATTTACAGAATAGTCTGAGTTGGAAGCAATCCACAAGGATCATCAAGTCCAACTGTTAAATAAATGGCCCATACAGAGACTGAACTCACAACCTTGGTGTTGATAGCACCATGCTCTGAGACATGGTTCCTTGTCCCTTTTTTCAAAACTATTTTTTTACCCTATTTCTCTGTAAAGATAGAGATCTGAAACTTTACAATCTCTCAATGAAGTGAGTTGCAAAAACTATTTATCTAAGGACATAAGAGTAAATATGCATGCAAACTTTATTTCTGCGGAGGCTGGTTAATAAATGTTCTGTTTATAGCAGGGGTTTAAAAGCGGATTAAAAGCCAAAAGTAGTGGCAATTCATATTTTAAACAAGTTTAAAGTAATGAGAGAATGATGTTGTATATGGTCTGAAGTAAATAAAAATCCAATTTGTAGTAGTAATTCAGTAATGTAGTGTTTCAAATGGACGAGAGTGTCTCAGCCTTTATCTGTACTTAGTAGATATATCAGCACGTGGCTTTCGCCATGTGATAGATCAATTCCACTTTTACAATAATCAAATTATCTGGTTTTAAGGTTAATTATAAAAGCAAAGCAAAACAAAACCAAATAACCTTTAAGGATGAAACCTTCTGTTCCAAATTTATACACAAAGTAAAATTTTACAGCTGAATCAAAAAGTTATGGAAACAAGAGGGTTATAATGAAATTGGTGACATAGCCATAAGTATTTCAATACTAGCAGGTATAGCCACGGTATAAAATATCCTGGAGAAAACACACAGAAAAACCCAAACAAAAAAACCAGCCTTCCCCCTCAAAAAAACTCTAACCAAACCCGAAACACAAAGCCCCAGGACTCAGCAGTCCCAGAAAGAAAACCTTAATATTTTGGGGTTTGTTCCTGATGAAAGGGAAGAAATATTATTCTCTATATCATGGGGAAAACATTAGAAACAAAACCATAAAGTTATATGAAAAAATATTTTGGCCATTCTCTGCTCATGGTTTAATGAGACATATGGCCAACGAAGAGCTCTGCTTTTACAAAACACCTCTATAAAGATTTTTTCGAGGGTACATCTTAGGAACCTTATTGAAATAGTAGAATAAGAGATTTACTATAAAATAAAGATTAAAATTTTTTTCAAGTCAATCTCTTGATGTTGTTCTCAAACTAATAGGGATAAGGATAAAGAAAACAGTCAGAAGAATGTTGGGTTTAATGATGTTAAACACTCAGCAAAAACGAAAAAAAAAAAAAATCCACGCTTTCCTTATTTTCACCCCAGTTTTATGTCATTAATTTGGTGGGTTTTTCATCACAGACTAATACTGACTAAAGTTTGATGGCTGTTTTGGTGTGCATATTTCCTAAAAATGAATACAGTGAGCACCAGTCTCCCCAAGACAGTAGAACTGCTCCAGAAAATGGGGTATCTGAACATTAAATTTCCGTCCTAATTATTTTCCTCTCTATTTATTTTTCTGTGCTTCTGAGGTTTCAGAAACACTGATACTGTCTAATTATATAATTTTTAAAAAATCCAATTTCATTGATCTTGTAATTCCACCAAACCTTTTTCCTTTGAGGATCTTATACTCTCTTACAGTCTTATGGAAATATGTCAGGTTACTAAAACTAATAATATTTTCCACAAGGAGTCTGGATTCCTGGTTGAAAATTTAGAGTCTTGACACCATTTAACAATTTTTATACGAGAAGAAAATATTATCTCATAATTTCCTGAGATACATAAAAAAGTTAATTTTTCCCTTGATATCAGATCTGAGCACACAATTTTTCAGGAACTTGACAAATGAAATTACTAGAGAGTCTGACTGCAGAAAATTCCCTGATTGTTCTATTGATAGACTCTCCAGCATATTTCTATCATGCAAGAACAGAATGTGACTCAAAAGAAATGCCAGCAGAAAATTTATATCAGTAACAGAAAAGGTAAATAGAAGAGAACAGTTTCAGCTTTAATATTAAAAGTGGACTTTCAGAGTGATCCAGGTGGAATGGCCAGAACCCATATGAGAAATGTAGACTTATCACCACAGTAATGTTGTGGGTCTTGTTTAAAGTTATTTTGGTTTTTAACTTTAGAGATAATAGCCTCATATTGTGTTTAAACCTTGTCTGAAAGGGCAGAAAATGTTCCCATGAGTTCCCAGCATATAGTGATCCAAGAATTTAGCCACGTAATGGTCTTATATGTGCTAACATTGTCAGAGAAATGCTTCATAAATGGGGGAGCCCACCAGACTAACAGAAAGCTTGTGAGTGGAAACTTTTGCTATTTAAAGACACCTATGAAAGTCATAAGAAAGATAAATTTGCCTAATATAGAACTGCAGATGAAATCAAATCTATCTAGAAGGGACTGGTCAGTGAATTTTGGAGAATTCTTTAGAAAGAATAGAAGCAAATAAAGGAAACACATAAAATGTAATGACTGTTCACCTTCTAATATCACATTATGTTTAAAGTTTTAAGTAAGATGTATTTGAGTGTTAGTAATACGATAATGCTACACTTACTATAATAAAAGGAACCCCCGGCCACTTACTTGATGTTTATTTGACTTATTTTAACTGATTTTAGTTAAACAATATGTTTACACACACACGCAAACACACACACTTCTCCATATATATGTGTACTTCTGAATGTATAATACAGGTTACAGATTGTTCTATAATAGTCACAGTTGATGAGACAAGTCTTGAATGTTTTTTTTCCAATTTGAACAGAATTTTCAGGAAAAAAATCCCCCAAGAGTAAACTGGAGGGTAGAGGAAGACAGCAATAAAAAATGGCAAGGAAATGTGACAAGTTGAAGAAACTTAATTTGACCTAAATAAAAAGGAGAAAGAAGACTAATCTGCAACATTAACTTCACAGGAGACTTAGCATATAAATCTGAAAAACAAGCTGTATTACCAGAATTTAACCAGTAAAAATATTTACACTAGTTGTTTTAAGATAAACATCAATTTACACCGGATCAATCTTTCTGAATTTCCATTCAAAACAGTAATAGTTAGAGGTCTTCAAGTGGAAGTGCAATTTTTATTCAGTCTTCCTCTTTCTTGTCATGGCTAAATCCAGCCATTGAAAAAACACATGCCTAATTTTTATTTTTGAGGTCTAATCTAAATTATCAAGATTGTATTTTGCCTAATAGATATGCAAAAATGTTTATGAGGATGGAACACCTTCTTGGAAAGAATTAGCAAATAATAGAGGGGATATACCAAGCTGAACAAAAGAAATGCAGTGAGTCATAAGCTCTGTAGGTCGATCAACTTTGCAGTAAAGAAGCTTGACAAAGTTAAATGAGTTGAAGATATTTATATTGCTTTCTCTCCTAAAGACCAACTATGAAGATATTTATGTTAGAGGTCAAGCCTGTTCAAGCAAGCAAGCAGTTACAATCCTAGGTACTTGCATTGTCAATTAAATAGTGTATTGATAGTCTTCACACTTCTTTCCGAACAAAATAGTTGAAATTGTGATTATAAAAAGCAAAGTCAAATATTAAAATACATCACTGTTAATAATTTTGTCCACATGAAATCTTTTTTGTTTTGTTTTGTTTTGTTTTGTTTTGTTTTGTTTTGGGGTTTTTTTTAAACAACTACTCCATAGAAAAGATCACAGAAAAATTTTAGGTTGATAATATATAGGTAATTTTTCCTTCTGAACATGTAATATGTATGTCTTCATTTCTACAGTGACATTTCTCTCCAATAGATCTTTCACTTCTGGAAATCTGTTAAATATACAACTAACAACACAATTGTATAGACATATTTACAACTGCTTTCAAGCTTCACATATGTCAACTTCATAATATCCTTTGTCACTCAGAGCTTTTCTCAGGTACTTACTTTAGTCAAGTAATCCTCAACTTCATATTTTCCAAGCCTTCTATAATGTTTCTTCCTTTTTTTTTTTTTTTTTGTTTACCAAAATTTTTTCTCTGTCAGACTTACCATTTCCTTGTATTTACAACTAAAGATATTTTATCATTCAACAAAGCTAAGCTCTAATTCAAGTCTCTTTACTGACTTCAGTTAATTACATTCTTAGTCCAAGGTTTTTTTATCAAATCTCCAAACCAGTTTGATGAAGTTACGTTCCATTAAGCTCACTGCACAGAAGTTGTTTCGATGTCACCTATTTCTTTCTGTTTGCATCTGACTACCCTGATTGCTTTCAACTCTAGCTAAGATTTCATCTTCCTCAACAAGATATCACAGCACAAAAAAACATAGTTCTCTACATCTCAGTGATTGTGTGCACAGAGATAAAAGTATCCCAGAAATGTCTAAGAAGTAGAATTTTGCTGCAGTCTACAACTGACTTCAGCAGAGCTAGTGTCTCACTCAACATAATTTTTATATTATATGTATAAATTTGAAATGCAGTATTTAGCATGTCTGAATAATATTCTTGAAAATGACAGTGTTGGATGCATATAGGTCCCTTGTTTGTCCTGATTATAGTTCTTAATTATAATTGAGCAATAATCCCATTTTTCTATTTCTATTGTTGATCTCTAAAACTGTACTGAACAATATTAAGACCACAGCAACATTACCTACATATATACTCACTCTGTATGACTTTATTTATAACATTTCAAGAAATACAACCTGAAAAAAACTTTGGGAGGCATCATCTTAAAGAGCTGCAGTGAGTGAGAAATACTGACTCTTTCTGTTTCTAGAGACCCTGCAGTATCCCAGAATTCCTTTGGTCAAATTTTATTTACCTGTCTCATTAGCAATAGCTTTTCAAGCTGTATTACTCATTCTAATAGTTTCAGAGTGTTGTCTCTTCTCTTCAATGCCCTTTTATAATGTAAATTATATTTTATAAGCAATATGTCCTCTTCATGATATATTTACTCTATTGCTTTCCTATTAGACTTTTTATAGCTTTCATAATACAAGCTAGAATACTTTAAATGGTCACAAATCTTTGTAGTAGCTGGCAACAAAGGAAATATTTTTCTACCTTTCAGTGACTGACATAAATGCAGTTACTTATATATTACAAGTGAATCAAAACCAAGGACTGGACTAGAATGTTGTAAGAGAGCATTTAATGCACTAAAATGAGGCTTCAGCAAGTCCATTAGACATTCTACTATAAATTGCTCTTAAATGCCATCTAAACAACAATGAATTTAGAAATGTCAGATATAATTCTCACTGATTTTTTTTATCCCAATTCTGAGGAAAAAATGCCTCTTTTGTGACCCCGGGTATATAAATATTGCAGTAATTGATTCTTTCTTATTCATTACATCAGACTATGAGAAGCTACTTGTGCAGCCCAAGACCCACGCTTATGCTAACTTAACAATTACGCCAAAGGAGAACTAGCAACACAGGAAAATAAACTGAAAACAGGATTTGAAATTGGTTTTGTGCAAATATTTGAGATAAAGGAAATGTTGGTTTACAGAGTTAAATGTGTCTAGGGCATATGAATTACCTTGCAAGAATAGTGCATGCATGTGAAGATTGTAATTCGTTTATGCTGGGTGTTTTAACATTCAGAAATGAATAGGAATCATGCTTACCAGATATAAAATAAAAATTATTCCATGCCAATGAGATGTATTATTCTAGTTCACTATTCATTCAAAATGCTGATAAAACCTGTAAGCCCAGGGGACTGAAAGAGCTCAAGAAATTGATATTGGTAAAAAGAAAATAAAATTGAAGATAAAGAAACACATTTTTGCTTGTAGTTCAACAAGAAATTGTACTGCTTTCAAATGAACCTGAGAGAACAAGGTGGTTTCACCTTCAGGAGATAAGTGGATTTCAGAGCTTCCTGAAATCACGTTCACCGTGCAAACCACTTTCCCTATTGTATAAAAATGAATTCAATTTTGTTTATACTATCTCCAGGCATTGCTGCTGAGACCTCTGTTTAGTCTAGTATCTCCTCATTTATAAATACAGGTGTACTTCGTATGCATGTTTAAAGAGCCTGGGTAGTTTAGTTTAGTATTTGATATAGGTACCTCTGCAGAGAAGTTAATGCTGTTCCTAAACTGCTTAAAGGACAAACCACAATAATTTATATTATTGTGAACGATGTGCTAACAATTTGCCAAGTTATGCTTTTAGTACATTAGCGCAAAAGTAATAATAAATGAATTAAATTCTCCATGGAATTTCACTGGGATTTAAGAAGACCACACAGTTTCTTCTTTCTGAAGACAACCTCTTCCAGTACAATTCAGGAATTAAATATTTCTGTTACATTCCTAGTTTTCTACTAAATGAACATCCAGGCTCTTGCACATTTTGTGTGGACAATTCTTGTCCATTCACAGCTCAGGCATCCAGTCATATGGCTATTTTTCATGAGTCATTTCAAAAATTGAGATTGTAATGGCACTACAATTTTGGATGGGGATAAAAAATTTTATGGACAATCTGGAAATACGAAGTCATCCAGGATTTGTAGGTATGCACTTCCAAGATGAAAACACTTGTGTTTTTTTCCATAAATGCCTAAGACAGTTGTGTAGGTGAGCTGGTTAATTAGGACAAATTAGTTCTTGATCTTAAAGATTTCTTAATATTTTCAGTCATATGTCCCATTTCTAGTTACCTGTGCTAATTTTATTCTCATGGGAATTCTATTTTCATTAAAAGAATCCTTCTACATTACACCAATGTGACTTAGGAAAAAATGTTTTTTTATAGAGCTATAGAGAGGGGTTTATTTAATGAATACGGCTATGATTCTGTTTTCATGCAAAAGATAGACAAATAGAGATAAAACAAGGCTTGTGTTTCACTTTTATGTAACTTTCCAGTAATGCCAAGCAGTCTTCCCTTGGGTGTCTTGTACCTAGGAAGCAGCAAGTGGTCACTACTTACTTGACATCTGGATTTATTTTAGCTTTTCTTTGCTCAAGAATAATTTATTGCTCAGGATTTATTCTGAAGACAGCCTTTCGCCTTTGAAAATGAGAAACTATAGCAAAATTTTTTGTCTGTTAGAAAAGGAAATGTTCTGTGCTATCCTCTGATTTTGTAACTAAGTAGCATTTGAGTTTGGACTGTTTTCTGGCCCAAGTGATGTTTACGAAGTGAAGACAACTGAGGCTAAAGGCACAGATGTAATATTTCTGTGCATCAGATACAGACATTCAAAAACATTTGCTCTACCACTTCGCGGCTGATTATAAAACTGAGATATGGCATGCTACTCTTTCTTTAAAAAGAGTTGATTTCAGGTTTCCTGTGGTTTTCCAAAGTGCAGGACTTTGTGCATGTTTTTGTAAACATAGAACACTCAGAACATTTAAAAGGAAAGCTGCAGTACCAACTGAGTATGTGCTGTGTGTGAAATTGCTCACTATAACTCACTAGAATGAGACAAACCAGAGACAATTACAGATGAAAGGGCGTCTATCCTATAATGGTAAATTTGTGTCTTATTTTATTTGCATAAGGAAGTGTTGTATGGGTAAAGACAGTCCTTTTTTTGTGCTTGAGTCGTTCTGTTTGAGGTTTTTTTGTTTGCTAGAAGAGTTTTACTGACAACAGATTTGACCGGGCTGAGCACATGCATCGGCTGAAATATGCGCTACTGAAAAATAGCTTTGGTGTTTCAGAATTACTCAATTACTTTGGTCAATAGCTAAACTAAAATATGTATAAATATATATATATATATTACAAATCTAAGATAAGTAAAAAAGTTCCAAGTTCCTATTCACATTATTCTATTTCCATTTTTTACTCTTAAATAGTAGCCATGACTTCAAAACACTTTTTAAAATCTTTCTGGAAAAATATGGAAGTTATATTACTGTATTTTAGGCAGAATTTTTTTTCTGAACCAGTAACTTACTCCTTCGCAAAGTATTAAGTTGAAATAAAGGCTGAAAATGTACACAGTAAAATGAAGCAATGAGAGAAATATGTTTTGGAGATGACAAGATTAGTAAATACTTCTGGAAATATTTTGATTATATTTAACAGAACTGAAAAGTCAAACATATTTCCACCTTTATAGCTGTTTACAGATACCTATTACTTCTACTAGATAAAAGAGAAGGTTGCAATTTAGAAAAACAGAATAATCAGTCCCTCAACTCCTTCTTCAAGTCTAGACTGGAAAGCTGGAATGAGCATGAACAAATCTGTTTCTTTGGATTCATGCTTTCTATTATTTGTTACAAGTTTTCCTGATCACGCACACCACACTTCTTTTGTTGAATCTGCAGCTACCTGATTATTCTTAATCTTGATCTCTCCATTCTGCCCTTGCCTGTCACGTGAATTTGTTCTGCTCTTTGTCAAGAGTCAGGCTTTGTTTGAATCATCTCTCTGCTTCTCCCTGCATCCCATACCACGTGTTCCAGCACGTTCTATGTTGAATGGAATACTTTCATTTTTCAAGTTCCTTCTTCTATTTTCCATCCACAAATCTTTAATTCAATGGGGTTTTTTATAATTTTTCTTCAACATGGTAGCAGGATCTATGTAAATGCCCCACAAATCTACATCTGCATACCAGCTACTACAGTGTTGGCTTTTTTTTAACTTTGTACCACTTTCTCTGTATCATGGAGTGTCTTTTATATTTCTGTTTAATTATCTTCCTCCTACTTGCCTATCATGTTCTGATTAATAGATTGAGTGGGGGTAAACAGCTAAGTCACTGTTTCACTGGCTGACATAAAATTATCTCAGACCTCAAATAACAAAGTGCCTGCAGATTTCCAAGAGCTTCTGATTGGATCAACTGTTACCCTAATTTTTAAACTATAAAAATGAAATTACTTTATGGCATTTTAGGCTGAAACATCGCTGATAAGAAGACTGTCTCAAAGAGCAAAAGCAATTGGACTAAGGGTCTAACAGAAATCAGTTTGTTTGTTCATTTGTTTTTTTTTTAATGAACAGACACTGCAATAATCAGAGGATGAGAATAAGCAAATCAGAGAGGGAAATAAGGACTATGGTGTGTGGATACTTAGGAAGGTTTGGTAGATTTGCTTGAGATTGGATAAGGCCCTCATCTGTTATACATGTTGAGGTTTGACCTCCTGAACATGGTCGAATATTGTAAGGACAACTAAGTAATAAACCAACGTTAGAAGATGAGATTGGGTTTCATTATAAACTGTTTTAGGAGGACAGTTACATAAAGATAACATCACAGTTAAAGAAGAAACTGAAATTATAAGAGCTGTATAAGCAGGAGGTGAGTTCAGCACCGAAGACGAAGCCAAAGGAATGTAGAAATGAGATAGAGGCACTTCAGAGTGTTTGCATTGTTCAGTAGGGGTGCTGCTATTTCTGAGGCATCCATGTCGGAGAAGATGAGGAAGAAAATTTCCGTAAGATGACAACAAGAGAAGTAAAATAATCTGGATGTATAATAGAATACGGTCTTCAGAGGTGTGGAAAAAAAGTCATGTCAGTGTTTCAAATTGTAAGTAGATAAGATGAACAAAGGTTTTTATGATGTGATACATGTGCTAGAAAAGTCATACTATGGAAGGACCTAGAAGGAAAAATGGATAGAAAACAAAGACACATACAAATTTGGCAATTGCTAAAATGAAATGAACCATTCTTTCTTTGAAAATAAAGTTTAGCATATGCATAAGGATTTGGTTCTTCTACTTCTATTCCTGTAACAATAATCAGGACTTATTAAGCATATGTGCTTACTCCTGAAAATATCAGTTTTTCCTTTTAGTTAGAATTGAACAGCATGAACAAAGAGACTGCTACTAACATGCAGGATAAAAGTCAATGAACCTCTGGCATTTATACTGCCTGAGGATGCTCCAGACATTTATTTATCTTTTTCTGCCTAAAATTAGTTTTCACTAGCCCATAAGCGATATTCTCAGATCACTTCCGAGATCTGAGTTAGACAAACAGTTATGAGGACAAAAAAGCTTTCTCTTCTGAAGGAGCTGTCATCCACAATGAGGAGTACTTTTCTTAGCTGTAACACAGTGAATGTGTCTCAAAAGCAATTTTCAGGCCTTTTGCACTGAAAGGCCTCTTTAAAAGGGATGTGGCCATATTGACACCCTTGTCTTTAGAAAAACGAATGCAGTTCTACAGGGGAAGGTCTTGATGACATCAGCATTTTATCTCATGTGAAGACACTTGTCTATTTAATTATGTCAATTACAATAACACTGCCTTAAGAAAGAGTAAAGGGGGATTTTGAAAATGAGATGCTTGGTTTGGAAGATTGGCTGGATTCAGTCAGTCTCATTTACTAGCATTCTACTGGGTCAAGAAAACATTTGTACAGATTACACTGGAAACTTCATAGCTATCTACTCTTTTATTTTTGTCAGCTGTAGGCTTTTTTTTAATTACACCAGAATGGAGAATAGAAATGAGTAGCAACATTGCAAAACCTAATGTGTTATAATATATGTTAACAGTTTACCTAGCCACATGTTAAAGATGCATATTTTGAAACTAATGTTATGCAAATGAACAAATGAACCTTTATATGTTCTGTTCAAAAACCTCTTGATCAGTAGAACCACTGATACTAATGAATAAGCTAACAGTCTTTGCTGTGCTGAGCATTGCTAATGCTATGGTTGTAGGCCATAGTTAATCTCACCTCAATAATTTCTCTGGTGCTCTGACTTAAATGTAACACAGAAGAAGAAATGGTAGTAATTCTTGAGGATTAGGTCTTCTCAAGAGACGAAATACCTGTGTATCACAACCCCTGGTCATGTCAATATGGAATCAGTGACTGGAAGCAATTTAATGTGATTAAACTGATCCCTCTCAGGTCAAACCTGTGCACCTTGTGATTCGTTGCATCTGAGGGGAGGAAGATTAAAGAAAAGCAGTAGCATAGTCTGAATGACAGGTGAGGGAGAAAATGCTGGCAGTCTAGAGCTATGTTATCAGTCAAGTGAAGGAAAATAAAGTTACATCAGGAGGAGCAGTTGTGTTTAGTTTTCAGTACTGTAGCAATGCGTTGTTTCATCAACCACAAACTTTAGGACTATGACAAGATAGAAGAGAATTTTTCTAAAATATATTTTTTTTTTCCCTTTTGGAGGCAGAACAACAAAGTATTCAACATTACTCTTATATTGGCATTTCTGCTTTACTCTGCTGCTATGGGTATGACTTGAATACCTGAATCCAACTAATACTGAAGGGTTTACTGCTCTTTTTAAAAATGACATATCGACCTTTGTTCTGACGGGCAAACAATTCTTCAGTTATTTTAGCAGATATGAGAATGTAAATTGATGAAGTCCATCTTTGTCTCGGTTTTCTAATCCAGTATAAAATCAGTAAGAAAGAAAGAAAGAAAGAAAAAAAGCCAGTAGGCCGCTTTGGCACAGCCATGGATTTCTATCAGCTTGGCATTGCTCTGATACTTAATATTACATTCATTTTTTCTTCTAAGATTATTTATCAAAGAAAGTGAAATAAAGCCTGGCAAACCATATTAGACTCACCTCAAGCAGTGCCAGAAGTAAATGCAGTTGCTCATATTTACAGACCAGAATATATAAGACAGTGAGAGTCTCATTGATAATTTCAAACCCCATCTGCTCTACCTTAACCTACTGTATAATAAATGTATCTGAAATGTAACTTATGGATGAAGCTTCATTCTCTGTCTTTATTATGTATTTTATAATGTATTCTGGAATTTCTTGGAAAAAAACCTTCAAGATTTTATTGGAATACTCTGCTATATCTTATCAAAAAAATACCTTAATACTACATTTTAACTGAATTATAATTCACTTTAACCTAACAAAATGTTGGCTTGCCAGGAGTCAATTTAAACCATTACATGTATATTTATATATGTTCATCCATATGTATGACTATAAATTCAGAATCTACAGCTGCACATTAATGTGCATGTGTAGACTCTGACCTTAGGAGCAGACAGCAATATGCAGGTGATTTGAAACTTCAGTTTTCCTTTGCTAAGCAAGAAAACCCTGTGCACAGCATAGCATGTTTGAAGAAAGAAACAGATAATAGCATATTTACATATAGATTCACCAGGTCAGCATGCTTACCAGCATTATTGCACCACCTGCAAAAGCACATTATCTTTTATGTTATCTGAGAACGTGGCTTACTATCAGGCTGAAGTCTGTGATGTGTCAATATAGGAGGACATAAATAGGAATCCCCCCCCAAAAAAAGTAATTTCTAAAGTATATTTGACAAACTTAGTGTGCATGTTGAATCCATATCTGAAAACCCTGCAAGGCAGAATGAACTCAGAACCCTTAGGTCATGCAGAATCTCTGAGTCAGTCTGAAAAGTCCTACTTTTACAAGACTAACATAGTCTAATGTCAAATATAGCATAAAGCAGATGTAGCAAGATACAGGGAGAGCTAATGTGGTATTTTTCTCCCTGTTCAAGTAAATTATAGTAAACTGCCCAATTTCTCAGTATGTCCATGAAGCATCATTCTAAAGGCTGCACAGCAGAAGGATCATAAAGGCAGACATTAATCTGTTTGAAGAACAGGCAATTACAAATGCATTCAGTTAAAGTGTATATTAAATAAAGCAAATAAAATGATTGTGGTGTGAACATTCATTAACTTCAGCTTTGCTTTGATATTTGTTATGAATATATTATAGATATGTACATATAATAATCTGTAAAGATTTCATTACATGTTTAATAAATAGAAAATTTGCACTACAATTATTTTTGTAACTTTAGGATAAACTGAGATAAATAATAATTTTCTGTGTTCGTGACAATCACATGTTCCATAATTAAACACTTGTTTTCATCTTGAAACTAAGTAAAATAGCAAAAAAACAATTTGATACATAAAACAAACAAACCTAGTGATCTGTAAAATTTTCCACTGAGCAGATACCCAGTAATGCAAAGAAGTACTGCAACAACAAACATTGTGCAAAAATGCCTGTAAGTGAACTGGAAATGGCACAAGTACGAAGGTGGAATGCTGCACTACACTTAAAAACCTTGCCGAATTATAAAGGCTGCTACTGAGGGCAGCTCTGTTCTAAGGATCAAGCCAATAACTTTTTTTCTAGTTTTGCACTGTTATTTATGCATTTGGAGCTTACACTGCTGCTTGTCCTCCTGGCTTTGAACTTCACTGTGTTGCATATACACATGCCACAGTTTATCTCAGACCAATAATCTTGTTTACTTGTGTTACAGAGGAAAAACTGATACTATAACTGATGTTATGTTCATAATGTACCTGACATATAAAAATTGAATGTATCAAACTACAAATTCAGGGCTATGAACTTCACAAGCCCTAGTCAAACACATCCCCAAGTCTGAGAGGGCTCCTAGTGATGATTAGAACAGAGTGGAATTTTGATTCTGCGTTTCTGTCGGTACCACATATACACAAAGAAAAAACTATTTATTTCTGTCACTGGGTTGTGCTTTGCAAGTTGTACCAGGACAATTTCCATAAAAATTTCCAATTTCTCCCCCCAAAATATAGGATTAACCTAACCTAGGTCTAATCTCCAATTTCTTTCCACTGTGGAAAGAAATTATCTGATCTTTACTCTCTACTCATCTGTGCACTGTGATACTTTGCCACCAAATTGCTCAATTATTTATACATCATATTAAAAGTTTTCTCTAACACATGCACATTTAATCAGCATATCACAGAAATGGAAAACCTTTACTTATGGCATTTTGATTCGTAGAACAGTAGCCACTCTAGATCATCATCCTGATGCTGGTCAAATAAAGACAAAATCAGTTTCTGATCTCTCTAGTTGGCCAAAGCCTTCAACTGCCCTGGAATTTTTGGGAGAGTATGACATTTTAGCTAATCTTTAGGTTTTTAATTGCTACACTGAAGAGAAACTGCACGTAGGTGAAGTGAAATATCCGTCTGTGCAAATCTCACCTGAAAAGATGGACATTCTACTCCATGTAAAATTCCCAGGGGGAAGATTTCGGACAGGAGAAGGTTATTCAATTGCAGGTAGTAAACAAACAGTTCAGAAAGACTGAAAAACTGAGCATGATGATGGCACAGTTCATTTGTGAATTAACTGTTCCTCAAGCATAAACTCAGATGAATTCAGTTTACCTGGTTCAAGTTACAGAATCATTTATGATGGAAAAGATCATTTTTCTGTAGGTTTACAATTGCATTTAAGAGACAATGGAAAACAAGAAGACCCCAGACCCTATTAATATTATTGGATTGAACTGTCATGTGAGGGGCAGGAAACTTAGATGGTAAGAGTATAATTGTCTGGTGACTTCTTTGTTCAGATTCTCTCTCCAGAAGCACACAGCTCAAGCTGTATATTGCCACTGTATGACATAAATAAATTAACTGAATTCTGCCTGAGATTCTGCTCATGGAAACCTGGGGTGGAGAAGCTTCTTTACGAGATGACCTTGACATGCTCCAGGACACCAATGTCTTTGTTGTAGCGAGGGGCTCAGAAGTGAACACAGGATTGCAGGTGTGACCTCACCAGTGCCCAGTACAGAGGAAGAATCACTTCCCTGGTCCTGCTGGCCACACTATTGCTGACACAGGCCAGGATTCCACTGCTTTTCTTGGCCATCTGGGCATGCACTGACTCATATTCAGTGGCTTTTCTGCCAGGCAGCTTTCCAGCCACTCTACCCCAAGCCATGAAACTAACATTCTTCGTCCAATAAGAAATTTACAATGCCATTTTGGAATAAATTTTTCCAACTGTGACTCTATTCCAAGTACGCATTTCTTGGAAAAAAAAAATGTATTAGGCAAAAATGTTCAAGTTTGTTTCGACATTTGGATTAGTCAGAACATTGTCTCCCTGCTATGAGAGAATAATGTGAGTTACATGCCCTTCATCACATGTGTTCTTCACTGACTTCAGAGACAAAAGTAAGAGAGCTTGGGGAAGAACTTTGGAACTCTTTATTTCCATGTATTGATGTTGGATTAACATTAAAGTTTATACTAAGAAGAAAAAGTCTGGGCCAGCAATCCAAAAAATAACAACCATTCATAGGAACTAGGTTCTAAATATATGTGCACAGCATGCAATTTTAAAATGTACAAGGCTGACAACCACTTATTGCTTCTTCTCCCTTAGACTGAAGAACTAATTTGATTAATCAGATTACTGTACCTCAGGAGGTTCCTATAGTTTGTGATTGTGTCACTCTCAACATTTTCCTTGATAAGCTAAAGAGAGTGAGCTCCTTTCAAGTTTGTCATTATGTGTATGGCCAGAGGGGAAAAGGAAAAGTTGCTTGTCACGAGTATAAGTTAGAGAGTAGGAATTAGGGTTTGGAGGAGACAAACATAGAAGATGTACAAATCTACACTAATGTCCATATAGACAATTACTCGTAAATATGTGAAAGGAATACCACAAACAAACGAGGTAGAAAGACTACTAGAATTTCCACTCTTGAATAACACCTTTGACTTTTCCTTGATCTTGAGATTTTTAGTATTATTTGGGGAACAAAAGTGAAATGCAGACATTGTAACTTGACTCAGTACACTGTCATATCCATGACAGTGATAGATACCCATATCTATCATATAGATATGGATATACAGCTATATATAGATAAATATAGATATAGCTGTGTATAACACAGAGGTAATAAAAATTCTGCTTCAATTAGAATAGTTCCCCATGGAAAAAGTTTCATTCATTCATTCATGCATTCATTCATGCATTCGTTCACTCCCAGTCCAAGTTTTGGCCACAATGATACGCATATTTAGTACATATTTTACTTTAATAATTGTGTCTCCTTTTTTCCGTCAGAATCATGACAGCAGCACTGAGGAGAAATTCTTGGGAGAGTCTGCTATTGAGAAGCTGGACGACAGGAAGCAGTGTGTGCTTGAAGCCATGAATGACAACCCCATCCTGGGCTGCATGGGAAGCAGGTCCAGGGAGGGGATTCTGCGCCTCTACTCTGCCCTCATGAGATCTCGCCTGGAGTACTACATCCATCTCTGGGGTCTTCAGCACAAGGAGGACATGGCCCTGCTTGAATGGGTCTAAAGGAGGGCCATGAACATGATCCAAGGCCAGGAGCGCTTCTGGTATGGAGATAGGATGAGAGAGTCATGATTGTTCAGCCTGGAGAAAAGAAGGATCCAGGGAGACTTTACGGGAGACTGCCAGTACCTAAAGGGGCCTACAAAAGAGCTCGAGAGTGAGATGTTACAAAAGCATGTAGTGACAGGACAAGGGCTAATGGCTTTAGTCTGAAAGAGAGTAGATTTACACTGAATATTAGGAAAAAATACTTTACTGTGAGTGTGGTTGAGACACTAGAGTAGGATACGCAGAGAAGTTGAAGTTATGGATGTCCCATCCCTGGAAGTGTTCAAGGAAACGCTTGATTTGGCTTTAAGGCACCTGGTTTTTAAGGTCCCTTCCAAACCAAACCGTTCTGTGATTCTTCATATTGTTACCATGTGCTGCATTTTTCTGCTTGACTAATTTACTTTATATCTGTTATATTGTAACTCAGCTTATAAGTGACTTTGCTTGCATCAGTAATCATCACTATTTATAATTAATGAATCAATATTTATTATGTAAAAATTTCTAATAGAAATTTTATTAATGCTATTTTATTAGTGTTGGACCAAGAAGTAATCCTACCAATTCCTTCAAGATATACTGCTAACCAGACTTTATTCCATATAATATATCACCAAAAGGATTTGGTATTGTTCAACTCACTGCATCAAAATGGAATTATTCAAAGTCACAGATTGAATGCATCCCCCAAATCTGCAGTTGTATTCAAAGGAGATACTAAGTTGGAGTGATTAGGCTTAGGTTTCATAAGTGCATGTTAATCGACGTTAATTGTATTAACTCCTCTTAATTCTTTCTTAATCAAACCGTGTACCAGCTGCTCCATTATTTCCTTCAGGATCAATAGCAGACTGACAGGACTATAATTAACTGTATCTATTCCCGTTTAATTTACGTTTCCTAAATATTGACATAGCATTAGCTTTCTACTAGTATCAAGAATTTTCTCAGTCTTCCAAAACTTACATAAAACTGGTATAAATAAGTCTGCCAATTTAGAAATACTACATGCTAATAAATGTCACTTAAAGTGCTTGAGAGTTAGCAGCAGAATCAGGGTGTTGTCATTACCACGTATATACTGTGGTATATATAACATCTAGCTGTTCCTGGAGTACAGACATACCTGCTGAACGCTTTTGCCTTCTCTGTTGCCAGCATTGTTGCTGTCAATGCTAGGATGTTCTTCTATAACATTTCAGTGTTGTGCAGATGAAACTTTAGTGCACGTCAACATGTCAGTGAAGACCAGAGACTCTTGCACTTGAATGTGCAAGTTCGTACGGCAAGAAGTGTGTAAATTTGATATTGAGTCCAGAAGCCATGTAATACTATTAAATTATCACTTTGCTTTACCTGGGTGTTAGTAGCAAAAAAATAGTGAGTAACGAAGTTAAAACACAGGAACAAATTTTAATAGTGTGGACTGAACTAGGGAAATTAAACATTTTTGAACCTGGAAGTAGGTATTTGCCTGTCTTTGCCCTTCACTGCTGAAGGCAAGGCTTATTAGCTAACAAATCATAGAATCATAGACTACCCTGAGCTGGAAGGGCCCCACAAGGATCACTGAGTTCAAAACCTGCAGATCTGTAGTTTCTGTATTCAAGCTGACATGTGGCTAAGCATACTGATCACAGTGGAATTTATTTCTCTTAACATTGTGAGCAGTTGGGGGGTGTGTGTGTGTGCGTGTGTATTCATTAGCTATTTGTTTTACTTACGAATTTCTACAGTTCACATTTTATCATCACAATCAATTTTCCCTTTCCTTCCCATCACTTCCTATATTGTAGGTATTCGCTTTTATTTTCTGGTGGATGCTTTCGTTTCAGTTTAAAGAATTTTAAAAAAATATTATTTAATTACTTTTTCACTCGTGGAATCTAGTAAAAATTTTATTTATTATTTGAGGGATTTATTGTCCTACTTGCTTCTGTGCAAAGTTGTTTCTAAGTCTGGCCATACTTTTTAAGTACCTGTTATGTTTATTAGTATCTGGGATTTCGTTCATTTCATTTCGTTTCGGGAAACGTAGCACATCTAATCGGATGGGTTTTATTCCTGTGATTGTACCATCTTTTACTGTCACAATATCTAACATCACATTCCTATATGTCAGAAACAATGGTCTATTAGAAAATTGAAGATAACTTTTGGAAATAGCAGTATAATTTTGTAGTTACCTTATCTGGTACTTGTCATGTATTATAAAATGAAGGCATAATTATCCAACATTGTTTATGTCAGACTTTTCAATGCCTCGGAATTAATTAGTACAACATTTCAGGCAGAAAATCCGTCCTTCCTCTCTTTTGTTCATTCAATCTATATTGATTTTAGCAGTGCAATAACGTGAATCCCACAAGTTTCAGTACTGCCAATTAAGGCAAATTTATGCTCACAAACATGCAGGTCTAATTCTTCCTGTTTATCACTTACACTCTTGGTGCAGGCATATAGACAATTACAATTTTATTTTCTTCAAGCATCTTGTTGGCCTGATTAATTTTGTTCTTGACACCTTGATCTTATGCTAAGTTAATGCTCCTTTATTCACCTTTTGCTGTTAGCTTTATATCTCCCTGAGTAATTCATTTAACTTTTCTTCTAGCTGGTTATCATACTACTCAAATATCTGTCTGTGAAGCTTTTCTCATGAGCAAAAAGGAATCAACCCACCCTGAGACAAAGAGTCCCTATTTGATGGGACAGCAGGAGATTAATGTACTGAAAATGTAAATTGAAAACAATGATTGTGAGGAATTATGAAGTGAGGAAAGCTGTTCCAACATTTAAGGAAAGCAATATTTTTTTGATTTCTATGTCTAACTAATTATATGTGTAAATATTTTCATAATGTCTGGAGGCCATAGATATTGCTATTGTAGTAAAGAAACAGAAGAGGTGTTGTTGTTATGCAGAACGTACTATTAATTCTAAACCAATAGAGAATTCTGAAGTTGCATTTTCAATGCAATCAATTCCATTAGCATTAATCTTAACAGGACACAGATTCACTCCTAAATGTAATGTACAATGCTGTGAAATAGATGGTTTGGGTCTCAACTGGAAGATGCTACTATTCCAATTCAAAACAACTAATAAAAAAGACATCAGTTTCCTCTGAAAAAAACTACTTGTCAATGTCCAGTTTTGGTGATGTGAAATGTTTTAGCTGGACATGTATGCAATGCATTTATTTTTGCTGATTGATACGTTTTTATCCTCAAAATTATGTAACAAATTTAAATATTAATAAATGCAAATTTTAGTGCTGATCCATTCCAGTCTTTTACCATAACTCCTGTTAAATATTTTTTTCTTGATACATTTCTGTAGGCATAGTCGGACCCTATGAATTTGAAAACAAATTCATTAAATACTTTGATTCAATATGCATGGAACGTGTTTTAAAATGTTCACTCAACTCAAATTAGAACATTTAAAAGACTTACAAATAAATTATTTTACTGCCTTATTTGTTGTTGTCTTTCACTCTATCAGGCACCAACTAATATTTTTGTTTACTAGTAAGAATAAAACTCCAGCTTTCTTACACTTCCTTTTGGGTTTTTTGTGCATTTTTTCCCCCAGATGAGAATATTCCAGCAAAGCTGAGGTACTGACTTGAGCTACCACGACAGGTCAGAGTTGCATCACTGCTCGTAGTCCCCAGTTTTGTTTTTTCCACTTTTGGAAACATCTTACAACATACAAATTGTCCAGGTTTGGCAGCATTCCAGTAACATCCATGTTCTCACAAAACCTTTTTGTGTTAGCAGACAGGATTAATTTTCCAGCTATGACAAAAGGCCAATTAGCATTCACGGCTGCATATTGCTTTCTGATGAAATCCTGTGGCAGAACAACCCTGACTGCAAAGGCAGAGCTTCATTCTGTCAAGTCCACCACTTCTATTGCTTTCCTTTCAAAACAATACAACTTTGAGCAGAAAACGTAGGTATGTGATGAGTTAATATATTCATGGAGCTTTGTAGCAGGTGAAAAATTACTTGTATGAACTGACCTTAGTGGCTACTATAAAGCACTCTAATTATTGCACTCTTAGAATGGCTATAACTAATGCAATCTCCAAAGCACAAAGATATTAATATTTCAGCTTGCAGATCATCTGTAAATTTGCTGCACAACCTGGCGGTTTTAATGTGCAGGCTGTGCCATAATTCTCTGCTAATCTTTCAATACTGTATCTTTAAAGTGCTGGTTCTTAATAAATATCAGCTGTAAAACTCTAGGTTTGAACTTAGCTTTTGTTGAGAACTGGCAATTTAAAACGAGAAGTAATCTAATACAAAAAAATTAATTTCAAACAAACAAACAAAAAACCAAACAAAAGTAGATATCATCTCTAATGGTAGCATTTATAAACAAGAGCAAGGTATTATTAACCAGGCCTAGATATTTAACAAAGCTGACTTATTGTATCTATTGTTCCATACAGACCTTCAAAATCTTAACTGTGTTTCAATGTAATTTACAGAAACAGAAAACATAATGTCAGTGTTTCCTACTTGAATATTATCAAAATTTTAAAGTGGTAACATCTAATAAAATATCTCTGCTATAAATTTACATAGCTTTTCTTATATCTTTGCAAGGCATGTGGTACAGGCCACTTTGTCAAAGAAGTTGTGTAAATCTTGAATTATCTGATACAGTCAAGGCATAATTGAATAAGCTACAAAAGAGATTAACATGCATTTGTGTTGAGAGGGATTTGTTCTGCAAATGAATCTTCTTCCTTGAGTTACATCTAGTCCGCTTAAAGATTTTGAAGAATTCCATGAAGAATTTTAATAAAAGTCTTTCCTGTAAATATACTGTTTAAGATTTTAAGGCACAGATAGAATGGCACTTGGCAAGGGATATTAAAAATAATAAGGCATTCTGTAAGTATTCAGAAAAGAAAGGCTGAGGAGAATGTGCCTCCCTGAAAAATGAGAAGGGAGAAGAAGTGGCAAGAGAAGCAGCTGGCAGCTCAGCTCTGGTCTCAGAGCCGGGACACGGCCCTGGCACAGCAGCATCCCAAATCCCAGAGTGGGACAAGCAGCTCAAGCATATGTTTCATCAAAGTGGGATTCACGTCAATGGGACCTACAGGTGCTGCCTCTGGAACATTAGACAGGCACGGTCACAGTGCAGACCCTCACCTCTGCTGATGGGTTCTTTGGAGAAAGTCAGTCCAGCCAAGGCTGGCAAAGCCTTTCTTTGCCTTTCTTGTCTTGGTCACTCAATATCTTTGGGTCAGGACTTTGCTGGAGCAGCAGGAGTCAATGCTGCAGAATTGCTTAGAGGAGCGAGGGAAGCTAGCAGCTGCGTGGGCAGAATTCCATAACCGAGAGCAGATGATGGAGGAGTGTCTGGAGCACAGGATGGAGCAATCCCGGAAAATGGATTTCACCATGATGAGACTGGCCAAGGTACCACAGCAGAGCTCCTTCCTGTAGCCTCCAGCACCACCTGGGAGGCTCCAAGGATGGGTCCTGCCCACAGTGGAGACGTTCAGTGCTGTATCCAGGTGTAAAGTCAGAGATATCACTCAGGATGGTGAGAACCAGGCTGTTCCAGGCACAGCCTCCACCAATGTGTCTCAGATGTGCCACATGACAGCAAGCATTTTCAGCTTTTTTGTGTTCCTACACCTCCATTCTAGTCTCAGATAAAGTAAAACCAAACTACATTAACCTTAAAGAGCTGCCTGTTCTTGTTCTACATCTTCTTCCCTGCTATCTGCAATCTTAAAACCCAGAGTCCTCCATCTCCATTTTCTTTAACTCCTCAGGTTGTCGTGAAATCACACTTCTTCTTGTGAATCACACTTCTTCATGGGCTAGGTATGTGCCTTCAGGATTCCTTCCATCATTGTGCACTCTGGCAGGATTCTGTGACCACTGATAATATAGATATGTAGAGTATTTGGTGTTTAATTTTACACTCAGTTCTCACAGCCAGTTCAGTGCTTGTGTTCCACACTGAGCACTGCAAGTCTGAGGAAATCTGCAGAAGAGTTCATTAATAAATGAGAATAAATAATAATAGTTTATTTTATTAATAAATTAATAAAACAGACCAACAGGCAGTGTAGCATATGAAAGTGTTCTACTTACTGGGAATATTGGTCTCTATTTCTCTGACAATTAAAGCTTAATATACACTTTTGAAAGCAATTAGACTAATAGTTTAAAATCTTTTCTAGAGTGGCACCATTTAATCTGATAATCTAATTTAATCTCCCATTCTGCCGTGTTATCTTCTGTGAGAAGAATGAAATTTCTTTGCTGGGTTGCAAATGATTGTATAGATAAAGGAATTTTTGATAAAACAGACTAAGAAAGTGTAAAACTTTCAAGTCCTCTATTAAGACTTAAAATTTTTTTCCTGACTTTTTTCTGAAATGAAAGCTAATTGCCATGAGATGAACAGACATCACTTGGCCAAAGAAATGAACAAGACTGAAGTTAAAAAATGTAAAAGAGAAAGAGATGTAGAGACAAAGGTTTTCTTATTTTTGGTAGGCTCAACTAAAGAGTCAGCTTCCTTTCCATTCATAATTGTCATAGTTTGTTTGTAACTTGTAATTTGCCCAACCTTTAAAAAAACTCAACAATGCAACGGGGAAAAAAAAGACATGGAAGAACATTAATATAGAAATTAGTTATATTAGTATTTGCCTACACAATTTTCATAAAGAGCTCAGAAATATTCATTCACATAAAGCACCTTCAGAGATGTAATTTTTCTTTTCCTGATGTGAGAAATTTTCACAGTGTATACCTCACAAAACATATCCAAATATTTCTGCAACAAGAATTTTTCTCTTTCTAATCAGACAGGTTAAAATTAAAATATTGGCAAAAAGAAAATGTTTCTTCAGAAAAGAGTAAGGAGTTTTGCCTTCTGCATAACTATAATTTATTTTACATTAGCTAGATGTTTATGAAGTAATATGACTATCATCAGAGCCCAGTTAGCCCTATTTTCTCATCCATCTCTGGGGGGAGTGGAGCTCACAGGTTGGGGCTGGAGCTCCGGGGGCAGCAAAGGAGTGACAGCAGAAGCGAGGACAGATGGCTCCTCACAGCTTGTCTCATATTCATGGGTAACATCCCTAGCTGGCTGGGGTTGTCCCTCTTCCAGCTGGGAGAAGCCAACTCAGCTGAATTCTGTCTTCGTGATGTCCCCATCCTCTCCTATCAGCCCCTGCTTCCCTGTTGTGCCCTTGTGCAGGTGGAGATGCTCTTGGAGCCTTTGTCTGTGGGTCCCACTCCGAGTATGAGGTTATGGGCTTTAGGGGCCCCCACGCACCCCGAAGGGTACCACGGATCAGTGCCAGCCCACTGCTCCCTGAAGGCCACCCTCCCTCCAAGGTCGGTTTGGGGCGCTTTGGGGAGGTAGGGAGCTCCCGGGGCGAGGACAGAGCCCGTGGCGCTATGGCTTTGGACACCTTGGCGGCCAGACGCTGGGAGCGGCATCCCCATCGCTATGGCAACCTGGAACACCGGGAGCGTGCGGTCCTGCGGGGCGGCCGCTGGCAGCTCCGCGCTCCGGGGCGCCGCGGGCTCCTCCCCTGCCCTTCCTTCGGCCTCCGTGGCCATCGGAAGATACTATAAACTGGCTTTCTGGGTCCCAGGAAGGCTGGGACACCCCGCCATGGTGAGTGTGATGCGGCTCGAAGGCAGGACTATCAGCTCCAAAGGGGATGCACGGGACCGCTGTTGGGAGGCAAGAGGCTGGAGGCTCTGCACGGCCACTGCTCAGGAGGGTCTGTGCTCACTGCAATCTCCAAAGTGGGAAATATCTCTGAGGTTCCCCTGCATTTCATGTGCCTATTCCCAAAGAGCATGAGCAGGAGGAAGGCTGTGCTGTTGTTTATGGGGTGCTCATGAGAAACTGCCTCTGGCTTTAGTGTGTTTTGGGAAGGTGTGAGTCAGACCTGTTTCGTGTTCTAATGACGGAATTTGTCTTCCTCCCTAGGCTGCAAATGGCGGGAAGAGTTCAACAGGTGTGTACACTCGTGTGCTTCCCTTTTGTGTATGTTAGTGCTTTGACATCCTGGAAATGCATGGGGCGGAAGAGGGGGACCCTGGGCACAGGTGGCATCTCTGGCTGCTGCAGTGCTTGTCTGAAATCTGCAGCGGAGTGCATGGTGCCCTTCCTGAACCAGAGATGCTCACCTGCCTCTCCCATCAACTGAATTTGCTTACTGAGGTCTTATGTTCCTTTCCTGGGGTCTTTCCCAAGTCTAGGGAAGAATCTATGCATTTATTTAATTTCTCCTCCCCTAATCCATAACTGCTTAGTTGAAGGCCTCTTGCAGCCCTGATGCTGAAGCAGTGCTTTCAGGGTTGCCCAGGAACTCTGAGACACTGCCATGGGAGAGCTCACATGCAGACCAAATGCTTCTGGTGGCCAGGGACTAACTGAATATGAATCAGCTGGCTTGCTTGGTAAAGATACCCCATTGTTGGCTAAGTGAAGCTAAATCTTTTGTTCTCCGAATACTAACTCAAGTCCTGAAGTTCTCTCTAACCTTGCAAGGAAGGTGTTAGCTGATGATGATGATGAGGCTGGAGATCAAACTTTTCTTCTTTGGGGATTTCAAAAAAGCAAGGCCTATTGGGATTGGGAGCTTTTCTACCCATTCTTTGTGAGCTTGGCAGCTGCAAGGGCAGCATCCTGATATTCTTCCTCAAAGACCCAAGCAAGAGAGAGCACAGCGATTTAGAAATTTGTAAGAACTAAAAGCAGCCAGGTCACCCTAGCCAGGGGTGCTGAGAAGGTTGGCAGAGGTGACAGCAATAGCTTGGGAGAGCGAGATTGGTTTCTAATGCGCTCGCAGAGGAAAAGCCATGTCTGTAGTGGTGTGTAGGGTTGCTAATCGGCCCTCTGTCAACAAGGAGTGGAAGGTGACTGATGCAGAAGTGCCATACCTTGCCCTGGAGGCAGCTTGGGAGTATCTTCACTCTAGCCATGACTTAGTTGCCTTTGGACATGGACTGATTCTCAACAAAGAAGCTGTTCCCAGTCACAGTTTGGAGGCATGTTGGTCAAGGTTTTCAAGGGTAGATGTTTCCAGCTGTGTTTACCCAAAGACAGCTATCCCAGTAGGAACTGCAGGGAAGAAGGAAGAGGAGGAGGAGGAGGGCCAGTGTCTTTACAGACAGCTGCTCCTCTGGGCACTGACTTAAAGCTGATTCTCTACACACAGAAGGAAGAGGATCACAACAAGTAAAGCTTGTCTTTGGAGAGTACGAGGCCTCTTGGTCTGACAACCCGCTGACAAGGTGGCAGCTTGGGAGGTATCGTGCTCTTTGTGTGTCTGTAGCCTCAGTGCCAGCCCTGCTGCCCCTGCAGTGCGGAGAACAGAGTTCCCAGGGTCCCCCTGCATGCAGGATCCTGCTGCAGGTGGGTATGTGACTGCTTCTTCTTGCAGGAATGGATCTAAGAACGCTGACAAACTGAAAGCAGACCCTGGGTCCGAACCTCCTCCTTCAGCTAGGTACAGCCTTTTGAGGGAGGCCAGGAGGACTGAAGATGACTGGCTGACACTGAAAGATGAGGAGCTTCTGGACTTGGAGCCACAGCTTCCAGCAAAGTCCAGCCCGGCTGCAAACAGAAACCACATCCCTGCCAGCCAACTCCCAGCCACAGGCGAGGCAGCAGCTAAAGCTGACCCACTGAAGGAGGAGGAGGAGGACTGGCTGAGTGCTGCCTTGGCTCACAAGAAAGCTCGAACCCAGGCAGAAATTCAGGAGAGAAAGGCCCAGCCCTCAGAGGCCTCAGGCAAAGGGCTGGATCCCCATTCTGCTGTCAGGTAAAGGCATGGTCAATGGCTCCAGGTTTTCCATCTTCTCCACATGTAGCTACCCCACCAGGACTTCTCAGAAATCTTTGGTTCAGATACAGGAAATTAATTCTGAACACTGTCCTCTTTCAGGCTGGGGTTATAATGTGGGGCTTTCTGCCACTGTCCTATCACAGCTCTGAGCTCTCCTACTATTTGCACATGTGGCTCTGGATCCCATGGATCTGTCCTGGATCAGCAGACTCTCACAGGCTTTGCCATCCTCTTTGTTCCTACCTCCGTTCCCCTTCATTCCTGCCAGCTGCAGGCAAAGCACCTCCTGTGGTTGAATTCACATGGACGCAGGTTCAGACTTGTGCCATCCGAATGGGACTCGGCACTGAATTGCAGACAAAGTGCCACGTGTCATGGGCAGAGGTGTGTTAGCTGGGGCTGCTGCTGCCCAGGGGCAGGAGATGGATACAGCAACAAGGAACACCAGTGATGGAGGTTTTGAGGTGTCTGTGCTCTCTCTGAAGCAAAAGATCTGAATCCTGCCACAGCCAAGTGGGGCAGGCTGTCAGCTGGAAGGTAGGAGTGGGTTTTGGGGGCCAGGGTCTCATCTTTTATCTGCTGTTTGGCTCTCTCCTATTGGATACTTCTCACTTGAAGCCAGACAGCTGCTTTCACAGGAGCACCATAGCAGGCAGCTGTCCCACAAGACAAGGCAGCAAGCACAGATGGCTCAAGGCAAGGCCTCCTTCACCTCGTAGGCATCCTCCATGAGAGAGGTGTCCTGCAGAAAACAGCTACATACATGAGGAGATGGGGAGTGGGGAGGGTGGGTAGCTTCCAGTGATCCCTTTGGAATGGAACATCTGTAACTGAGAGCAAAGGCAGCTCTGAAGTATCACCAGGCTCTTGCCTATTTAAACCCAGGGGGACAGCCAAGCTTTAAACTGAAAGAAATGCAAACCAAGCTAATGCCTCTGCACCTCTCCCTGAGCTGTGACACTGCTGACCATCACTCTTGTCTCTGTGCCCATGCAGGCAGCTGGACCCTCAGCTTAGCACTGTGAAAGAATCTTCAGAGAAACCATCAGTATCCTTAAAGAGAGGTCCCTTCCAAGAGGCAAGACCCCTGGGTGTGTGTCATGTGACTGTACAGTTTGGGCAACCAGAGGCAGAAAGCACTGCAAAAAAACCCCAACAAAAGGCAGGAGCCACAGCCTCACCCTTGGCCGTGGGAATGCTGTCCAGGCTGTGATGAGCCATCCTTGAAGCAGGCTGCCTAGCTGCAGGATCCCACCAATCCCGTTTCGTGGTGTGGTGGAGATATGGTGCTGGGGGGCACTGAACGCAGGATGGGCCCATTAGGATAGAGAGAGGTTGCCTTTTGGAGAGACTAAGTCTGGAAAATGCCCACAGCCATCATCTTAATCACTTCCTGTCTGGTTTCCAGATGATGCTGTTGAACCTGCCAGAGCTTTCCAGCTGGCTGCAGACAGCACTTTGAGAGCCCAGTGCACCTGCTCACAGGCCAGCAAGAAGTGAGCGTCTTTCAGACACGGCATCTTACTCTTGGGGATCTCTCTGTGCTCCCCAAGTTCTTCTTGTCTGCCTCTCCTTGTCTTCTCCACCTCACTCCTTGCCCCAGCAGCTGCTGTCTGGGAAGGCTTTGAGAACTGGGATCCCAGAGCCTGAAGCTTTCCAGTGAGAGCTGGGTGTCCGTGAGTCTGTACACCGTCTGTGAATATCCCTTGTAACAACAGGTGCTTGCTAAATAGAGCGATCCCAACACTGCTTTCTTTTATCCCAGGGCTATTTTCTGTTCATTCTTCTGTGTTGTACAATTGTGGCTTCTGTGCTGTGCCATCTGGTCCCGTCCACCTCCCCCTGCCTGGCCTGGCTGTCCCCAAGGTATCCTTGCCTGAGCTCACTTGTGGTGCTGCTAACCCCTGGGCTTATGTCACAGGTATGTCCTAGAGGATGACTTCTTCTGCAGACTCCTTGAGGAGGGCACTGAATTTATAGAGGTGAGGCCAAATTTCAGGAGTGTGCCTGAGTGTCACAAAGGCTAGGGCTGAGGTAGACTAAGGTTTCTCCTGGTCACACCTCATTCAACTCAGCATTGCAGACCAGAGATGAGCTGTGAAGTTGTTTCTAGACAAGTGAAGGGGAATTAGAGCTTTAACAGCAGTGGCAGCTCTTGCTCAGTCTTGGAAGCCTCCATTTCTCATCCAGATGGGTCTCCTTACCCTGCCGTGGTGGCACGATACACTGTCTCCCGGAGCACTAACAGTCTTCCCCTGAGCCTGGCCCTTGAGAAGACAGCTCAGCGTGCTTATGCCTGGGATAGGGGGTGTTCCTGGAGAGAATGGACCCAGACCAGCAGTGGGGTTGGGCAGGAGAACAGTAGAGAAGGGGCTGCAGTAGGCTGGGTGTTTTAGGGTGAAGAGGAAATATCCTTTACATCCTTGACAGCATCCCTGAATCCCCACAGTTTACCACAGATGAGGCACAACTCCAGGATTCGAAAGGCTGTTTGGCTATGCTGCTCCAGCTCCAGAACTTTGTGTCACAGCTGGAGAGACAGGTGAGCCCATTGCCTGCTGGCTGGGGAACCATGGGTGACCCAGGAGGGGGAGAAGGGACCATTTCTGCTCCAAATTGTGTTGGGGTGGCTGTGTAGATAGAAGAAACCTTGCTGTCCAGAGATGCCTATGCCCCCCAAGTGCTCCTGTAGGAACTCTGTCCTGGGCTGGCACGAGGACCTTCTCTTTGTGTTTCTGGCAGGTCCAGGCACTGGAAGTTCAGCAGACACAGCAGGAGCAGTTACTGGATTTTCTCCATCAGCAACACCAGGAGGATCTGGATCTCATCACACCTGGCCACAGGTAGCAACCTGTGCTCCCCTCCTCTGTCAGGTCTTTGCCTACAGCCCTGTTTATCTCCCTCCGGTTGAGAATGCTGGGGCATTCCCCAGTCCATCCCTGAATGGGGGCACAAAGCCATATCATGGTTGGTGGCTGCAGAGAGCAGCCTCATGGGTGAGCCAAGGTGGGGGCTTACCTCACCAACACTGCCATGGATGATGAGGAGGAGGGGCTAATCCACTGCCGGCACATCCCCAGTGCGTGGGGTACTGCCGAGAAAGCAACACTTTTTTCTTGCTGTGACCTCTTGGGCAGCAGCCAGGAGAAGGTGGTGAAGAACCAAGACAGGCAGCAGGAGGAGAGGCTGCAGCCAGAGAAGGAACAGCTGGCAACTCAGATCGTGTTGGAGAGCCAAGACATGGCCCCAGCACAGCAGCATCTCAAGTCCCAGGAGCAGGACAAGCTGCTCAAGGGTATGTTTCATCAAAGTGGGATTCATTTCAATGGGACCTAAAGGTACCACCTCCAGAACATTAGATGAGCAGTCTGAGTGTAGACCCTCACCTCTGCTAATGAGTTCACTGGAGAAAGTCAGTCCGGGTGTGACCAAAATTGGTAGAATAAACTCCTTAACAGAAATGTAGCATTAAGAAGCAGGCATTCTTTATTCAGTGCTGGATGCACATGGGATATTCCACCTATCGTGTATCAAGTAAGAAAAGCTCCTCTTTATATACTATGCTTTACATACATATTCATTGGTTTTCCCAAGAGAAACATACATTTGATAATAATTTCCCCAAGTCCAATAATATATTTTCCCTCCCATTGATGCATGTGTCCTCCTATCTGAGGGGTTCCGTGGGTGGTCTTTTGTGGTCACCAACCCCAAAGTTGTAGCTGACTGCGTGATGAATTTGGTGTTACTTCCCAAATACAGAGATAAGTTGGTGCAGCTAGTCTGGTTCTTTGTTTTTGAGACACTTGGTCAACAGAGTGTTCTTTCTTGTTCCTCTTCTTAGCTAAGTTAAATGTGATTTTTGAGAATAAGCACTGTATTTTCCATAAGTTAAGCAAATAGATCTTCATATGATGACATAGTTGAGCCTGGCAAAGTTTTGCTTGCCTTGGTTACTCAACATCTCGGGGTCTACTACCCTTGACAAAATATAGTCCTGGGAATCTGCAGGGCACAAAAAGATAGTTTTTCCATGAATATCGTGTGGATGCAGTGAGAGTATCCACGCTATCCACATATTGCTGCTTACAGCAATGCTGCTGCCTCTTCCCAGAGCTCCAGAACAGGCTGTCACAGCAGCAGAGAGACATGGAGGAGGAACGGAGGCAATTCCAGGAGATAATTGGTAAACTGGAGACGGGGCTGAGGGAGCAGACTCAGCTGCTGGAGCAGGTGAGTCCAGCCTGTGTCCTCTGCCAAGGTCAGCCCTTCTGCGTGGATATGGGGCATGTCTTGCCCACTGGAGGTCCCTGGCCTGGCACCTGGGAATGGCACATGCCTTTCCTCTGTGTCCACACCCAGGAGCGCTGGAAGGCAATGGTAGAAAAAGCTGTAGCTGAATCGCTGCAGCGCTCGCTGGAGGAGCAGCGAAAATCCATGATGCAGCAGCTCTCCATGGTGCTTGAAGAGATGGAGAAGGCAAAGGTGAGGCCAGGCAAACATCTCCAGCTGCTTTTCCCATGTGCCATCAGTCTGTGCAGCGCTGCACTGCGGCATGGAGTGGAGGGCAGAGCTGGGGTCTGGGCTGCAGCCTCCTTCACCTGCCCTTGGCCTTCTTCATCCCACACCTGGATGCATGGGGAATAGCACTCTGATCAACCCTCTAGCACACAAATGCTGTGTACCTGCATTATTCATGCTGGTTTTGAGAAGCACGGAGCCAGAGCTCTCCTTGCAAAGTCCTGGCCAAGCACCATGGCCTGGAATCAGTTTTCCAATGTTGTGTGTGGTTTAGTGGCAGCAGTGGGTTAAAGGGGGTGTGGCAGATGGGACTTAGGTCTTTGTCGCTCCCTCTCTTACTGTGGTCTCCAGAAAACTTGGCTGGAGGAGAAGAATTTGATGCTGCAGANTGGCCAAGGTACCGCAGCAGAGCTCCTTCCTGTAGCCTCCAGCACCACCTGGGAGGCTCCAAGGATGGGTCCTGCCCACAGTGGAGACGTTCAGTGCTGTATCCAGGTGTAAAGTCAGAGATATCACTCAGGATGGTGAGAACCAGGCTGTTCCAGGCACAGCCTCTACCAGCATGTCTGGATGTCAACAGAAGCATCAGTCACCTCTGTCTCTCTTCTGTGCCTGTGAGGAGTTTGGGCAGTTAGAGCAGAAGCAGCTGACTCCATTTTAAGTCAGCTGAGAGGAAACCTCTCTATGCCATAAGGATGTGTCCACAGTCAGTTCTGCTTCTGTCTTGTGCTGCCCAGAGGGAATATGCGGTACAGACAGTGCAGCAGAACTCCTTTTCTAAGGGCTGCTGAGGTGAAAAATAACCATTCAGGCTGAGTTTTTCCACTGCTGACAAACTGCTGAGCCTTGAGCACACCTTAGGCTGTCCGACATGATGAGGGGCTCTGTCTTTCCTGGGGAAAGAGTGTGAGTGTGTCTGTACCATAACAGCTCTGCCAGCCCTGGCCCCCAAGGGTGGATGAATGAGGGCACTGCTCAAGTATTTCGTTGTGTTGCTCTGCACCATAAACTGGCCCACAGGAGAAGTTCAGCAAGGACAGATCTCCCTCATCTGCTTAAGAAGACACAAGACAGTGTCAAGAACAGAGCAGGTAATGCTTTGGTTTCCCCTGTGCCCATCCTAGGAGCAGGCAGACCTGAAATTACACAGCCCGAAGCTGAAAGCCAAGGAAGAGCAGCTGGAGAGGGACAATGAGCAGCTGGATGAGTCCTGGCAGGAGCTTCATCTGAAGAAGGAGAAGTTGAAGAGGGCCAAACAGCACATCCAGCAGAGGGAGAAGGAGCTTAAAAGCACGACTGAGGTAAGCATAGCATCTGTGCTGCAATTCACAGCTGTACAGGGGCTTGGAGCAAGGCTGGGGCTTCACACTCCTCACAAAGTCATGAATCCTAATCCTGAGCTGGGGAAAAAGATGTGTGCAAAGGGGTCTTGCCCCTGGGCAGTGATGGTCTCTGTTCCCAGTCTCACCAGCTGCTCTGCCTTGCAGCGCTCATGCCAGAAGTATGAGGAAGGGGAGCAAGCCTTGCAGGAGGCACGCTGGATGGAGGCCGAACACCAGGAGATGCTCAGGGCCATCCAGAGAGAGATGGAGCAGCTGACGGAGCATCAGGAGCAAATCCCCGCTCACCTTCCATTCTCAGCCTCCGGCCAGTGTGCCAAGGGCCTCAACCTCTGCCAACAGCTTCTCTTCCTCCTGGGCATGGGGCAGGATCGGCTACGCACGGCTCAGCAGGCGAGGCGGCTTGAACAGCTGTGCAATGAGCTCTCACACAAGAACCAGAAGATGCTGCTGACTGAAGCCCAGGACTTCTGTGCCCCTATGGATGGTGTCTCCTGCACACAGCGTAAGAGCTCTTGTGTGCTCCTGGTGGGAAGGGATGTATGAGAGGCAGGTGTGCTTGTGTTCTGCTTCTCAGGAGAGACGTTCCTGGGGGCTGTTTTAGGTTACCTGTGTATAAAGCTCAACTGTGAGTTTGCCTCCTTATCTTGTGCAGGAGCTCATCTAAACTCTCTGAGCCAGGGCAGTGCTCTGACAGAGTAGGAAGGGAGAGATTGGTGGGTTAAAGCCCATTTGCACTGGAAGTTTGGTGAGGGCTCTGCTGCCCATACACATGGTCAGCAAAAAAAATGGGTTGCTCTGTTGTCTTCATCTGCAATCCCTCCAACAGCAATGGCATCACCCAGTCAGGCAGGATGTCCAGTCTTTTGCAGGCAGGATGTGTCCGCAGCACAGTTTGTGGGGAAGCAGGGACAACACAGCTAGCTCTGTTGCATTCTGTGCTATGCTACAGATGCTGAAACACAAAGCCCAGATAGTGAGGTGGTGAGATGTGAGGGCTAGAATACACTTAGAAACAGCTGCTGGGAGCAGGGCTCGATAAAGTGTGGCTTGAGACTAAAATACATAGGGTGGGGTGTTTCCTAAAATCATTACTGAGCTGCTGGGATGGGTAGGCTTGCAGAAGCTGTGGACAGTTAGAGGAGTGACAGCAGAAGCAAGGACAGATGGCTCCTCACCGCTTGTCTCACATCCATGAATAATGTCCTTAGCTGGCTGGGGTTGTCTCTCTCCCACCTCATCCCCGGGTGGGAGAAGCCAGCTCTGCCTCCCTCTGGCTTTGTGATGTCCCCATGTCTCCGACCAGCCCCTGCTTCCCTGCTGTGGCCTTGTCCAGGCGGAGATGCTCTTGGAGCCTTTGTCTGTGGGTCCCACTCCGAGTATGAGGTTATGGGCTTCAGAGGGGCCCGATGCACCCCGTAGGGTACCACGGATGAGTGCCAGCCCACTGCTCCCTGCCTGAGGGACAGTTTGGGACACTTCCCTCAGTCATGAGCATCATCCTGGGCAGTGCACCTGTTCCTGTGTGACTCTCTCATACGCATCCCTTCCATCCCTCTCTTCTCAGGACCGTGATTTCTTGGAAGGCAAGCGCATCTTCCTGGATTCCCTGAAGAAAGCACCCCACTGTCCATGACACCAACCCCATGCACTGCTGGAGGAGGTGCCATCCCCATGCACTTCGAGGAGAGGGGATGATGTGCCCTCCAATTTAGGGAAGAAAGTCAAAATAAATACTCCAGTTTTCAGCTTCTTCTCTTTCCAAACACTGTCAGAGTGTTCCATAATTCACTGTAAATCACTCAGTATTGTACAGATGGACCTGGACAAGCTCGAGAAGTGGCCCATGGGAACTTCACGAGGTTTAACAAGGCTGCTGCTGCACCTGAGTCAGGGCAACCCCCGGTGCCAGCCCAGGCTGGGGATGAACAGATCGAGAGCAGTCCTGCCCAGAAGGACCTGGGGGTGCTGGGGGTGAGAGCTGGACGTGAGCCAGCCACGGGCACTCCCAGCCCAGAAAGCCAAGTGTGTCCTGGGCTGCATCCAAAGCCCTGTGGGCAGCAGGGCAGGGAGGGGATTCTGCCCCTCTGCCCCGCTCTGGTGAGACCCCACCTGCAGAGCTGCCTCCAGCCCCGGGGTCCCAGCACAGGAAGGACATGGAGCTGTTGGAGAGAGCACAGAGGAGGCACCAAGGTAATCAGAGGGATGGAGCACCTCTCCTATGAGGAAAGAGAGAACTGGGATTGTTCAGCCTGAAGAAGAGAAGGATTGAGGGTGATCTAATTGTGGCCTTCCAGTACCTGAAGGGAGGTAACAAGAAAGATGAAGAGATACTCCATACAGGAGCATGTAGTGACAGGACAGAGGGCAATGGCTTCAAACTAAAAGAGAGTAGGTTTAGATCAGATATTTGGAAGAAATTCTTTACTGTGAGGGTGGTGAGGCTCTGGTACGGGTAGTGAATACCCCATCCCTGTAAGTGTTCAAGGCTAGGCTTCGATGAAGATCTGAACGACCTGGTCTAGTGGAAGGTTTCACTGCCCATGACAGGGATTTTGCAAGTAGATGATATTTAAGGTTCTCCAATCCAAACCTTTCCATGACTCTATAATGAGTACAAGGTCACCTGTTTTCAAAAAAATGCTCTTGGCATTTAAAGTCTGAAAGCATACTTGAATGCAGGCTTAAAGGGATGAGAGCAATTATACTTTGCATTTGTTTGTTTGTTTATTTGACTTTTTTGGTTGCTGCGTTTTATAGATTAAACATTATTATGTTACAGTATTATTCTACATTAACTGTAATTAACATTTTTATGCTGCTCTGTCTAGTCTAGTTATTACATACTGGAGACTAATAGATATGGATTATATGCATTTTAGGACCTTGTTTCTAGACTGGTACCATCAAATACATTAATTAATGATTATTATCAATAAAGAAATTCTAACATTCAGTTGCAGTTTTATTGACACTGTTTACTTAGGCATAAGGATCTGATCAAGCGTGGTATTTCATTTGGCTTACCTAAAGGAAACAAGATTAATTTTCAGATACTTATAAAAATGTGATGCATTATATGAAATAATGGACACAAAATTGCAAATTCATATCAGTCTTGTCATTTAGTCATACTAATTATAAGGTTTTCTTGACTTTTCTGACACGCATTTAAAGGCATTTTTAAAATTTGAAACTAAATATGCACCTTACAACATTTTTACATTTCGCTTGTTAATGACTATACTTTTTATTCTCAGATTGACTCAGTGGGACAAGGAAAAGCTTCTAAAGCAACATTTTAATGCATTTTATTATGACTCTGGCAACCTATTACAGCCAACTTCTTTCTTCCCATCCTCTAGTGTACTTCAGCTACACTGACCTCCAAAGAGTCTCTGTTTCCCAAAGGTCAATCACATTCAGAAATTTTTTCACCTGTTAGTAAATTATTCACTGCTAGAACTTCCTCTGTCCTCTGAAGATAATAGTCATATAATTGCATGTCTGTCATTCATATAAGGTTCAAAACTTCCTTTGCCACTTTCTTTAATAAATTAAGTGGATTACCTGCTTTCAGATATGTTCCTTTCTCAGTAAATGTACATATGATTATCCATTTCTTTAATATTTTAGTGTGCTTTCTGCTATTGTTCACATAGGTGTTTAGAAAAATACACTATTTCAAACACCTTAGATTTTATGCTTTTTCCATCATGGATATCAATAGTATTTACTTGCAATGCAGCATTTCCCAGGAGTTTTTCCCTGTTATGTGTGTCTGTTTTTCAGCCCCTTTATCAGTACTCACATTTTTCATAATTATTCCAAAGATTATGAACAATAATCCATAAATATTCCAAGGAATGGCTGGCCAACTGGAAGCATAGCTTTGGGCCATTAAAAGCAAGTGACTAATCAGAAAGTGTATACAAGACATTGAAAAACAGCAGAAAAGAACTTATGAAGGAACAGAGAGTAAGAAATCAGAGCTGAGCTTAGCTTAGCTCAGCTTAGTTTAGCTTCACTTCTCTTACCTTCTCTTGGCTTTCTTTTTTCCACATTTAAAATAGGATATACTGCTGAAGCCAGTGATGTGCGGCGTTAGCAGTGTGATGTCTTAAGCAATGCAGGGACAATTTTCATAAGCTTTGGAAGCTCTGACAAGGAATTGGAAAGATTGGTACAAAACCTTCTGATAGGAATGATTGGTACAAAATGAAGGATACCTTGAGAGCAGAGGAGTAGGTGGAGCTGACGACAACAGTAAGGCAAACTTCCATACATGCATTTATGCTAAATACACAGTAACAGATTATTTCTCAATCTAGAATGTTTAGCAATCTATCTTTAAAATGCAAGTGATTCCTTAAACCAACTTTTCTAACCTTTCTCTAAAGCTTTTCTATGGCCCTGATCAATAAGATTTCTTTTCATGGGCTTAGCTTTTGCTGTATGATTGGTCTTATTTCAAATGTTTAAAGTGATGCTCGTGCTAAATGATATTATTGGTGGTTGGGGTTAATTACTAAAAGTAGTTATTCTGTATATACTGAGCAACTGACTTCTCCTGGAGGTCTACTTACTTGCTACTATGGAAAGTAGTAGCAATATCAATGGACCTGGTTTTACATATGTTTCATCTTTGATGCTAATGTATTCGTGAAACAGATAACATGACTAATTTATTACAAATTATTTTCATTACTTCCTTAAAAATGAAAGTCAGGATAGAAAAGAGATATCCAAAAAGCCTACATGGAAATATCACTATCTTCCCTCATTTTGTTCTTCAAAATTTTATACTTATTTTTTTGCTTCAGAATAGAAGTACTTTATATATATATATATATATATGTATATACATATACAGTGTTTGGAAGGACATATACAGGAAAGAAATAGCTGGGCAAGGAAGGGAGCTTCAAGAAATGAGCAGTGTGTGAGAGTTTAAAAATGCAGTGAACATTAATCCAAATTAATTTGAATTAATCCAAAATTACAGCAATTCTTTTTTCTGTGTTTGATGTATCGCAGTCCATTAAAGAAAGTAGGAAAATGTGAAGTCTAAGTGGAAATTCTAACAGGTCATATTCTATATTAGCAGCTTTAATCCTGATTGTTTATACTTTCCATTTCAATTTGCAGCTGCCAGGAGTATCCAATAACTGTCTATTATATGTACACTTCTCTCAAAATTTATTCAAAAGTTACTTTAACAAATACAAATTATCAGCACTTTGTAAGAGAACTTTGGAGACTACAAATGGAAGATGTGTGAGAATTAATTAGTTTCACAAGGGAAGGGAAGACATAAGTTTGCAACCGGATAACAACCAGTGGCCCAGAAAAATCCACTTGTTGCAGAGTGCCAGGGTGGGGAAAGGTATGTTTGAAAAATCTTGTCTGTGCTTCCCTCTGACTCCTGAGGGAAACTAGAAACCAAGTTATTGAAATTGGTACTTTGAGATGTTTTAGGTAAATATAAAATAAAATTAAGTCATTGCTTTACAGCAATTTGAAGGTAGACTGTCAATAAAATTACTACTGGGAACAGAGGTGATGCAGCACCAAAAAAATTCATGGGTTTCCAAATTTCTTGGCAAAGTGGTAACCCATACACTGTTGCAATTTTTCAAAACATTTTTTTGTAGACCTATAATTTACAAAAGTTACTGTATTATCAAGTAAGACTGTGAATATTTAAACTTAGGTGAAATCACTGTTTTCTTGACTAATTCGTGAAAAAAAATAAAAGCTCTTGAACCAAGGAAAAAAGAAAAAGGAAGCCCTCTGTAACACAGTTGAAGCTTGGATATCTAGAGGAACACAAAATGAATTATAAAGAGTCCGATATTGAAAGGTGATATGAAAGACTGAACTTCTTTGTATCTTTCTGGCACAATGACAATTAACAATACATTAAATGAAATATTTGAATCTTGTGAATCAACATCTTTAAACCAAGAAGTCTTCACTCACAGAAATTTAAAAAAACCCAAAAAAGATGTTGCCCAGATACACGGCTGCATTGATCTTTTCAAGCATGACAGTTGATGTGAAAAAAGATAGTTTAAAAAAAGGCAGCTGGGTTAAATATCTCTGTCACATTTCCTTGTCAAAATGGTTGATTGGTGAACATTAATATGCTCATTGTCTTCAAGTGGTATCTGGAATTATATTTTGAGATGTGGAAGTATACACAAGTATGTCTAAACTGAAATCCATTTGTAGCTAAGAAATAAGAAAAAACCTCAGAAGTGTGTGAAAGAGACCTTCCCTGACTTTTCTCAAATTAAATTATCAGTGTTGACATTTCAATTATCATCACTGAAACTATGTATGAATTCTTTTAGCTGAAACAAATAGAAAATTTCACACATTCCATAGATGCTTTTCATAACTACTTCTCATGTCTTCTTTCAAGTTTAAGCAGATGCCTCATCAGAGATGTGGTGAGGTTTAGTTCACAATCATAAATGTTAGGCACATTTTTAAAATGAAAGGTCAGAATCTGAATGAAACGACGGAATTGGATTTTTCTCTCTCTTAGCAGCCGGTGAACAGCTTCAAAAAGCCATAAACACGTAGTTATACCATTTGCACTCTTTTCAAAAGCATCAGAGTCACGTATTTAAAGCATCTGGGATATTACCTATTCCTTCTTGCTTGAAGTGATTGTATGATTTAAAGTTAAATTTTTGACTCAGTAAGAAAATGATATTTCAAAAAATTTGTTATTTGCCTTTCTACTAAAGTCACAGTTCTGCAAAATTACACTAAAAATGAATATTTTATGTTTCCCTTTCAGGAACATTAACATGTAGTTTTCACAAATCAAAATTCACCTTCTCAAATTCTACAAGCTTATGTCCTAAAAAGAGTGATTTCCACGTGTTTCATTCTTACAAATTTCTGAGTAAGAGCAGTCTCCAGACCGAACTTATAGGTACTGAATTTTGTGAAGGGGAAGTACAGAGTTTAGGGCCACTTTGGTGCATCTGGTGGATCCACCCTTCTTTGGAGGGCTGTTCGCCATACTTAGGCAGACTGCTACTGTCAAGCATGGTTCAGAAGTAAAACGAGCTTAAATTTCCCAAAAAATGTGTGGAAAGAAGATAGTTCCATGAAATCATTCTCATAGTTCATCAGAACTGGTAGTTCGTCGGCATTTTTCCAAAAAAA
>VZTF01007558.1:72660-132333 GCA_013397755.1 Cnemophilus loriae | reverse complement strand
CTGTTTTCCAAAAAAAAAAAAAAAAAAGCTCCTTGTTTCCATGTCTTTCTTCAAACGTTAAACTTGGCAGTGGTGTGTTCCACTGCTATTTCGCTATTTCAACCACCACTTGTGAGACTGCACTGGCAAGGAAGCAAGTATTAGTTGCATTTGAGCTGATAGTCCCTAGCTGGATCAGTGAGTTTTACATAACCTACAGGTCACACGCAGAGGAGAGCCTGTGTCTCTTATCTGGTGTACTCATGAGAGACAACCCTTATAACAGAGCTGAGTGCTGCAGGCAGGAATCAGCTTCACATAGGATATGAATTTCTGAATAGATTGACCTGTCAGACACTTCAGTACTTTTTCATCAATGAAACTGTCTGTTACTGGGCAATAATAAAAGTCTCCTAAATTGGCTTCAGGAAAAAAATATGGACTGAAATTTGAAATATTCCAGCTGAGAATAATAGACCTAGTATTTAAAGCAGTGTAGGTTTGTTTTTTTTTTTTTTTTACCAAACAACTCCAGATAGTCAGGCATTTGATAAGCAATCAATTATATTACTTTATTATAATGGATGGGTGTTATGATTTATAATGTTTAGATTTGGGATTTTATTTCACAGGTTGATATAACAATGCCAGAAAAGGAAAGAAAAGGTTGAGGACTAGAAGGAAAAGAACCTCTGTTTTCATATCTCTGTATACCTGCAGTTCTAAAACTGGATTACTTGGAAAGGAAGAAGTGTTAAAATTACTAAAGCATAAAGAGATTCGAGATATTCTCTTGCCTGTACCTTTTAGTAAGATAATAGCATTGAAACAGAAGCATCTTTTTTCAGTGAGGAAGCAAATTCCTTGTTTCTTACTAAGTAAAGCTCATTCTGGTAGTAAAAATAAACACAAGCATTTCAGTGAGAGTGCAATCACCAGGGGACTGCAGAACATCTTTCAAGAGTTGTTCCATGTTTATAAGAATTGAAACGCGAATTCTCCATGGAATCCATACGGTGAGCTGGAATAAGACATTTCATATTTAAAGTAAGTGGGGAAAATGCTCCAATTTCTGTTTATGTTGGGGTTGGGTTGGTTGGTTGGGTTTTTCGTTTATATTTCTCATTTCTCATTTATCTACCTCCTCTGTCATGTTATTGGTTTAGAACAAAATTTCCTTCCAAAATGATAGCCAATGTTAAACTGACAAGTCTGCTTACAGAGAGAGGAAAATATGTTACTGCTAATTTCTCAAGTTTAGTGGACTGATACTTCTCAGTTTTGTATGACTGGTCAAGTTTGTGATGTGTCATTACTTTCTTTCGTGCTTTCTGACCCTCTATCAAAATCGTACTTTTCCCTACATCCTGACATTACATCTCCTTAATAGGTGAGGTGTATGTCTGTGACATTGTAGAAGGATAAATGAGAAAATTGTAATTTATTTTCTGGCCTTATGAAGGGAGTATTGTAAGTTACGACAAGTCTACCAGTTGCAGAAGAATTTGTGCAGGCACAAGAAAAATGAGTTCTGTGGTCAGTAAGCATTTATATATGTATTCCTATTTATTTAGGAAACGTATATCAGTATTCTGTGTACTAATTAAGAATCATTTGCCTGTATTTCTGGGGTCCTTTTCCTTTGGTTTAATATTACTTATTGTAAGTGTCAGTCCTGCTGAAGACAATCTGCAAACTTTTCAGGATAATGCGTTACCGAAGACAGCGTGAAGATAGAAGTAGATTCAGGCTCAAAGCTGGATGAATGGGACAGTAGGAGAGAGACAGATATAAATTTTTAGCTTCTCTTTGCTCTGACCACTCTGCCAATATCCTAATCCACTGACCTATAGAGCCATAACAATTCATCTAACTGTAATAGGATATTTTTGTAATTTACACATGCAAGGTTATGTGTTAGTCACTACAGCTCAACATTTAGAGCTATGAACCATAGCAACATGCTTAATTTTCAGACTCCAAAGTATATTTTTCAATTGGCATGTGCATCTTGTAACAGAAAGAAGTAAATATTTGCATGTGTGACAAACCTATAGGTATAATGCTACTGAAATTCCCCATAGGCTACTAAAGAAGTATTGGTGGCTGCATTTACAGTGCTACTCAGGCATGAACAAAGTTCTTGTTTCTGGGAGTTGCCAAGCCCAGCAGCTCAACACAGGTGAGGCAGTTGAAGCTCTTGGTGGCTAAGTCCAGCTGTGAGCTTTGCTGAGCCTGTGTGCCCAGCAGGCACACAAGTGCACATATGCAGGCATAAGACAAATGAGCATGTTTACGTGGCCAGTCACATGGATATACACAAAGAAAGAAACCATTCCACTCACACAAGTACAGACAATATCAACAGCATCATCCTATTCTCCTCTCTATCTGATGAGCATGAAAACCTAAATGCACTATAAATATAGATTAGTATGCATATGTTCAGTACACGTCTCTTCAGCAGCTGATCAAGACAGGCTACGCAGCAAACTTCAGTCGAATCCTCTATTCAGCAGCTGGTCCTTTCACATGGCAAGCACCCACACCTGGCACATACACACACTATGTATGTGCACATACACACACTATGGATACTGCTAGTAACTGGGTTTGTGCACCTGGTCTAGCCCTTGGATCTGATCTTCCGGTGGCTCCATGAACTAAGTTATAAATGCAAGAGGAGTCTCTCTTCCAGCTCAGTGGCCAGTAGTCTACCACAAGAACCTGTGATTGCTCCAGCTGCTGGTTTGGATACCTGATAACTCCAACAGCCAAATGTTGGAACACCAGCTCCCCCGGTATATTCAGTATCCAGCCTGAGCTTATGGCCACCTCAGCACTGGCTTTTCAGCCTCTCATCCAAACTTCCATCTCATGTTCATTAGCAAAATCCCACTGACACGCATACCCATACAAAACACATGCGTCTCTAGCTGCTGCCACCACGGACACAGTGTGACACCACTCTCCGCGGTGCCTGTTTGCTGGCACTCACCCCTTCACTGTCTCATGGCTCTGGAATCTCCATGCACATGCAGACTAGCTTCTTGTTGCAGAACGTAACACCTTCTTTCTCCATGAACTTCCACCAGTGAAGATCTGACCCATGATAAACAATAGATAAAAGAGATTCAATGTTCCCAACAAGATGTTGTCATTATGGCATGGAAAAAAAGGGCAAAAAGTCAAATGAATTATTCCACGGCATGTGAATAATACACTCTCAATTCAAATAAAATTTTAACTGTCTCTAGATGGATTTGCTGACATATATGAAGTGGTAGAAAATGTTGGAAAAAATCCTGTTATGGCATTCCAGAAATGCTAAAGTACATATTGCTTGCTGTCACCAAGACTACTGAAAACTTGGTCTGCTTTTTTAAGCAACAATTGAAAAACAAAATTCCTAGAACATGTATTAATTACATTTAAATTCAAACTATTACAAAGAGCTTTTCTTTCAGTGTCAAATGCTAGCTGATATATTTTGTTTACCTCTTTACAGCACTTGCAAATAATGTTATTTTGAGATTATTGTCTATAAAACTCTCAGTCTGAGCTTTTTCTTCTTTCTGGTATACAAGAGTATTTAAAGGAAAAATTGTTTTTTGAATGTGTTTGCTTAATTACAAGTATTACATACACCATAATTTTCCTCTTAAAATTTGGACTTTTTAAAAAATGTGGTTAAACAAATTTTATGGATGTGCAATATTTTTCATTTTAGTTATTCTTAAATCCAAAGCCAGAGGAGCAGGAGCATGCCTCAGTGGGTTTAAGACACCTTTGAATTATTTTTTTGTTCTGTCCTGTGATTGTGTCACTCTGCCTAGCTTATGTCCAGGTATTACTGGCCATAGTGGAAGCAGAGAGCTGTGTACTCCTAGGAGTTGGACATAAATTGCCTTCCGTATATGTGGTATTGAATATGAAATGCATAATCTGTAGTATAATATATACTATTTCTGACTTTTTTCTTTTAAAATACCAGTATTTTAATAATTCCATTTTTAAGGAAGAAAGAAACAAGAAAACCCAAAGACATTAAAGAATGTTAGAATTTGTCCCATCAAAGATTTTACATGGTTAGAAGGTAACATAAAATTGTAATGAAATGTATTGATAATTCTCAGAGCTACTGAAAAGCTGAAAAGCTATTGCACTGAAGGAATATGTAAAAAAAACCCAAAAAACCTATATTTGCAAAGCAAAAGTGGTTTTTTCATTCAAGAAATATTGGGATTATTTTCTAGAGTAACATTTTTTTTTTAAGCATTGCAGAGCTAATATGACTTACTTTTGAACAACTTTATTAATATTTCCAAACTATTTCTATTTATATGCATTTTGATACAAGTTGAAAACCACCGTGTTTCTATTACGTTAATTCAGCAGCTAAAATAGACTGAAGTAAATTCTGTCTCTATTTTGACACTACATTATAAATACCCCTTAAACTGTAGAGGAACAAATCTAGTCTATTTTAAATCTGTTTTCGGGATTTTATAGACTTCAGAAAACACTTCTGGCTTTTCCTTCTGCATCATGTCCTAGTCTTTGGAAATCTACTTATCACCATGGAAGATAGATGCCTTTATCCCTTGATCCTCAAAGATGTCTCAAATATCCACCCCTGTACTGTACCTCCCAAAAAGCAACCTTCAGAACATACAGCAACGAGGTTGTTAAGGTCAAGGAAATAATGAAAACATTCTGAGGGCATCACTATAAGATTATGGAATAACAGAAACCTAGGTTCGTATAGGTTGGAATAGGTCCTTAAGATCATTGAACCTAACTGTAAACCCAGCACTGCAAATCCACCACTAAACCATGTCCTTAAGTGCCACCCCTACATGTCTCTTAAATACCTTCAGAGAAGATGACTTACCCACTTCCCTGTGCAGACTGTTCCAGTGCCTGACCAGCCTTCCAATGAGGAAAGACAGCCTCAGACCATCATATCACTCACATGTTCTTCTGTGTTCATAATCAGCAAGTCCAGTTAGGTGTCTTCCCCTGTTATCTCCCTCTCCAGCCATGTAAGGAAGTTACCAGGAGCCTCCTGGAATGTTTCCTCACCAGCAAACATCTGGTAAATGGAAATCACCATAAGAACAAAGGCTAGTGATCATGAGACTTTTTCTAGCTGCTTATAAAATGTTTCGTCTGTCTCTTCATCCTGCTTGAGTGGTCTGTAACAGACTCCCACCATCACATGTGACTTGTTGGCCTTTACCCTGATTCTTATCCATAAACACTCAATATTGTCATTGCCGTTAAGGTCTAGAGAGTTAAAAATCTCCCTAACATACAGGGTCACTCCAACCACCCTATTCTTTTCCAATCCCTTCTGAAGAGTTTATAGTCATCCATTGCAGCACTCCAGCTGTGTGTTATTCCCCCACGTTTTCATGATCGTAATTACATCATTGTTTTCCAGTTGCAGAATGGCTTCCAACTCCTCCTGTTTGTTGTCCATACTGTCGTGCATTGTTGTGAAGGCACTTCAGCTGGGTTATTGATCCTGAGACCTTTTTCAGGGAGAGAAGCCCTAGTTCCTATGCGAATGTTCTCAGAGGCTTCTGTGGTTTCTGATACACCAACAACACTTGAGTCTTTGATGCCATGTGTATCTCCATCCCCTTCCTTCGTTGAGATTTCCAGGCTGCTGTGTGCATTAGTCAGGGAACATTTCAGATGTGTACTCAGCACATTGTGGAGAAGACCAAAGGGCCATAATAGCAGTCCTCAAACACTGATGTGCCACTCCCAGGCTTATTTCTAATGAGATTGGTTTTATCCCTTTCCCCTTCAAATCTAGGTTAAAGCTCTTTCCATGAGCCTTGATAGCTCCTGCACAAAGATCCTTTGTCCCTTTGAGACAGGTGTACCCTATCTGTCACCAGCAAGTCTGACCCATCAGGATCAAAAAACTCCAAATTTTGCCTGTGATACCAGTCATGGAGCCAGGTACTGATCTGCTTGTTCTCCATGTTTCTTCCAGCATCATTGTCTGCAACTGACAGCTGAGAACACCAGTGTGTTCCTGACCCTTTAAACAGTTGTTCCAAGGCCCTGAAGCCTCTCTTGATTGTCCTATGACTCCTTAATGCAACTTCATCTCTGCCTACATGAGATATCAATTATGGATAATAATCAAGAAATCGATAAAGGATAATAATCCAAGGCCCTATAAAATTAGGAAGAATTTTTGTCCTGTCTTTCAACTGGGCCACATGGAAGTAGCAGAACTTTCCTAAAAAGTGGGTCCAGTTGTTATGTTTAGTTATTTCAAAGCATCTTTTTGTAGTTTCCAGGCTTTCTAAGCGAATGGAATAGGATTTCTCCACTCCTTGTAATGTCTTCTGCCACTTTAATATCCCTTTACTTCTCATATTCATTGCTTTAACTTTCCTCTGTGCTTTGGAATAATTACCCTTTGATTGATTTACTCCATCTGCTTGTTCCTTCTATCACTTTATCTCCTGATAAAAAAACAAACCTGTAGTCTGCTTCTTTTCAACTGAAAATGACTGTTTCAATTGATTTTATAATGTGCTCTATACAAACTGAAACAAATAGAGCAGATAAGTAAAAACGTAGCGCTCTACTTTAAGTACATTGTAGATATTTTAAGAGCTTTCAAACACTTGATTGCTGTGTAGTTTGCTCTGAATTGTGACCAAAAGAAAAAAAAAATATGGAGAAAGAGCATCTACTTTGCTGAAAGCTATTTCTATTCATTAAGAGAGTCTATGGTAGTTTCTTCTTCAGAGCCAGAATAATCCTGACAGTATTGTTAAGAAATTGTACACTCTGTTCCACTTGTTTCCATGACCTTAATTGATCAGTTTAAGAAAGAAAAGGCCTTTTTTGATGACAGCAAAATACAAGCCAGTAATTGACTGAAAAGCATGTGTCCAGCTATCTAAAACCACTTTCAACTAATGGAAACCTGCATAGACGGTATGAAATTTTCAGCCAATAATAAAAAAAGGTCACATCACTTTTAAATTTTTTTTAAGGAGGAGTGAAGGTAAAATGTCTTTATGTCAATTATGGACCGTACAACTTAGGAAAGATGGAGAAAAGAAATAGCAACACTAAAAAATAATCATAGAATTGCAGAATCATTTAGGTTGGAAAAGACCTATCAGAGGCCATCTTGAATGGATCATCACAGGAATTTAGTAGTATGTATAATATCCTTTTTCGTGTGGCATTCTTTCTGCACGCTCTTTTAATAGCCACTTAATTTCATCTCTGCAGATATAAAGCTACAAACATTGCAATAATATCTGATAAAATCTGCGAGTGTTCAGCGAAGAAAGAGTTCTCATGACATGATGCTTTCTCTCATAAAACCAGAACTTAGTCTAGATTTGTACACTTTTTTTAAATGAAAAATTCACTAACATACAACTGATGTAGTCCAAAATAAGGTGTTCCAGATAGCAACACTGCGTATTACAAAGATAATGGCATTCAGTTCTGTCAGAGTATTAGGAAAGTAATACCATGACCCTCAACTCAAACTGTTCACACATCTAATTTTCTTCTTAGCTTCCTAGTTGAGCTGTGATATGGGCAAATGGAGTGAAAAGTGGGTAAGCATTTTGTTCATATTACAATACTACAGCTGAAAGCAAATGCAGGAGTTAAAAAGCATATCAATGAAAGCATTTTAAGTAATTATATATGTGATGGGGACAAATCAGCATTTTTATTTTTTTGGGAAATCAAAGTGTGGCAGAAGATGCAGAAGCTGAGGAGAACATAACTTCAGTAACACATTTTCTTCAGGACTGTGACTAATGCTACTGTGTTTCAGCTATTTGCCTTCAGGTGCCTACTGCTTTTGGCAGCTATAGCAAGGGGAGTAAAAGAAACAGGCTGACAAATGCATTCTGAGACCTGTCTATACTAATCAGTTGATGTTCAAATAAGAATTTATGCTTCTCTAAAATGCTTGAAATCACTTTTATCTCACAGATTTAAAACAGTTTATGAAAACAATTCTTAAATGCCATCAAGCACAATGTGGATTTAATTAATCCAAGGTATAATTTTGTCCATGTAATCATCTCTATGAAAAAGAAGCCTTTAAGTATTCTGAATATGAATTGCTTTAGAATTCAGCTTGCATTTGGTAAGAGCAAGCCCAAATCTACTTTGTATGAATCTAATTCTTCATTATATTTATTAATCACACCATAGTAATTTTAGAGAAAATATTAATCTCATAAAAGATTTTTTTTCTCAATATATAGGCTGACAAAGCTACATATATATAGTCTGACTATTCCAATAAAACACACCAGAAACACCTTCTCCCTTTGTTTTGAAGACACAGATGTCACAATTGTTTTTCAACATTTGGATTGTGTCCTCCTTTGGTCTTCAATACTTCAGCCAGCTTTTAAAACACGTAGGGAATTTGCTCCTTTTCATGATGTAACTCATATTGTGTTCAGTGATAAACACAAATTAAGTGTTCTAAAATATACTCTATAAAGACTGAGCTATTTGAAATGAATTCATCCTAATATCAATATTTAATTTCCATGTGGCTTATGGAATACTAAATTTTGCACACGCATACACTTACAGTGGCCATTATTTCTTTGGCAGTCTATTGTCCACTCTTTCATTTAATTTATAAATTGAAAATGTAAGTGAAGTGAAGGAAGGGGTTTATTTTTGTTTAGTACTTTACCTGATGCCATGGAAATCAATAGTTTATTCTCACTGTCTCCATTCACATATATCTAATAATAGACAAGTTCACTACCCTTAGGCCTAGCCTGAGGTCAAGAATTTCCAAATGAATCTGGTCAGTTATATAATATTGTATGAAAATACAGATCTAAAAATGAGCTCAATTACTTCAATATGCCTAGAATTTTTTATGGGAAAAAACTGTACCAGGCTAAGATACTCTAAAGTTCCTGTTGCAATGTAAAATTAGCGGGTCTTCACATTTAGTATTATGCAATCTCAACTCAAAGTAAAGATCTCAGTGCTTAAGAGAAGTATTGTTCTAGGTGCATATGTGAATTGGCTTCACGTGCTTTCATGCTCAGATCAGGCTGTCCATATCTACTAAAAAATTTAAATATCTTCTGACACTCACAGAGGAGTAGAAGACTGCTTGATATTTTATGTATATTTAGTAGCTATCACAGCTGCATCCTAACAGTCCCTAACGTTTTATATCTAATCATAAACACATTTTGATAATTTAATTTCAAAATATGGTGGATTTTTGAGTGTGTATCTGACTTACTCAAGAAACAAGGGATCATATTCTGTTCTCTTAAGAGCTTTCTTCATGGCTTCATTGCACAAGTCATGGATGGGGATCTCTTTGTTCACTTCAACTTGCATGTGAAGAACTTAGCAGAGCTGAACCAGGAAATAGATATGTTGGTAATAAATAGATATTTTTACCATTAATGATGTTACAAAAAAACCCACACGTATGCTTGCTTTGCACAACAAGGAAGACAAACTTAAACCTGGAAAACCATTACATACAAAACCATCTGTGTCTTTATTCTTCTCTCTTTTTTCAGTTTGTACTGTCTTCCCACATATATTAGCAACACCTGCACAGGATTTCCAGAAAATGTACTTTTTGTTGTTGTTGTTGTTGTCGTTGTAATGACCTCAAAAATTTTATCAATCCGTTAAAAGCAGTAACAGTCTATTCTGTGACAGCCTTAAAGCAGTCAAACTAGGAGTAATAATCAGTCCTGGAAATAAATTATGAGATTTAATTTTTCTCTTCTCCTCCTTCTAAACAAGAAACATAAAATAGCCTAGTTAAGACATATGGATGCAGGAAAAAAAAATACATTGTGTCAATTTCTTCTGGTGGTTCTAAGCAATTTTTGTATTTCCCAGTACAAATATGGAGACATCTATAACAACATTATCAAAGTGTTCTAAACTGCCAACACTACTGCTTTTTACTTCTCATATAATCTTACAAGTTTCTTAAGCCAACATATCAATCTTTCAGTTCAGAGAGGGGATTGTTCTTTACTCAGTCTTTTTTCCAATTATGATAAGCAGAAATAAACAATATAGTGCAAGTTTTACATGCAGTCTCATTTTCTATTGAGTTTATATCACGTAAAAGAATTACCATAAAGCTTGTAAATCATTTCACTCTGATATAAATCAGTGGATTTCTGTGTAAAGTTGTAATTGCACCTACTGTAGCTGGAACTGCACAGATTGAAGTGTAAGGTAATGCTACTGCAAATAGTGTAGATTTACATATAATATATACATAACGAATGACGAGAAAAATACTGGGATGATTTGAGATTCAGATCAGTACATTAACTTGTTCATCAGATAAAATCTGTTGCACACACAAAGAAATCTCCAGTACTTTGTATGACATTGTAATTTCATGCTTTTATAATAATGCCTTGTTAGAAGGAACCAGTTTAAACCTGAGTTATTAATAAAGAGCAATAGCAATCACCCTGGGTTTTGGCATATGTTTTGTAATACTTTTGCCTGAGGAATTTGTATTATGCTTGAATGTTCTATATTAATAAAAGCCATAAATAAAACTGGAAAATATTTCAGAGCTAGAAGAAATAAAATGTTCAAAGAGAGGAAATTATGTTTGTCACTACTTGTTTCTCAGTATATTGGATGCAGTTTCATAAAACCTAAATGCTAGGGAATATTCTCTCCCTCACCGTTACAAATAGTCTGTTTTAAATTATTTTACATATTTTATTAAAAAAAATAGACTAGCTATGTAAAGTGTGCTAAAACCAAATAAATTTTTGGCATTATTTCCCTGATTCTGTGCAATGTTCAGAGGTACTTGAAAAATAGGTATACATTACAGTGGAAAGGGTAAGATAACTCTTTGTCTAGAAACGGGTGCAAAGCTTTCTCTTATTTTTAAAAAGGGAAGCAAAGAGGTTCCTGTAAATTACTGACCTGTCAGCCTTACCTCTGTGCCTGGGAAGTTCATGGAACAGATCTTTCTAGAAACTGTGCTATAGCAAATGGAAGGCAGGGAGATGAGTCAAGATACTGGCATGCTTCACCAAGGGCAAGTCCTGCCTCACCAGTCTGGTGGCCTGCTATGATGGACTGACTACATCAGTGGACCAGGAAAGAGATGTGCACGTCATCCATCTGGCCATCTGTAAGGCCTTTGACACGGTTCCCTCTGATATCCTTATCTCCAAATTGGAGAGACGTGGATTTGGTGAGTAGGCTGTTCAGTGGATAAAAAATTGGTTGGATGGTCACATCCAGGGGGTAGTGACCAACAGCTCAGTGTACGGATGAAGACCCTTGATCAGTGGTGTTTCTTATGGGTCTGTACTGGGACTTCGTTAATGCCATAGACAGCAGGATCAACTGCAGACTCAGCAGATTCGCAGAGGACATCAAGCTGAGCAGTGAGGTTCACTTCCCTGAAGGATGCAACACCATCCAAAGGCACCCGTACAAGATCAAGAACTGGATCCATGTTAATCTGATGAGGTTCAAAAAGGCCGAGTGAGAGATATTGAGGCAAGTGGTGGCTTTAGTACAGGCTGTGTGGTGAAGGGATTGAGAGCAAATCTGTGGAGAAGAACCTGGTGGTACAGACAGATGACAAGCTCAGTATAGCTGGAAATATGCACTCCCACCCCAAAAAGCCAGCTGCATTCTGGGCTGCACCAAAAGCAGCACGTCCAGCAGGTTGAGGGAGGGGATTATGTTCCTCTATTCCATTGTCATGAATCCCAATCTGAAATACTGTGTCGAGCTCTAGAGTCCTCAGCACAGAAAAGATACAGACGTGCTGGAGGCAGGTCTAGAAGAGGGCCACAGAAATGATCAGAGGTGTGGAACACTTATCCTGTCAAGAAAGGCTCAGAGAGTTGGGGTTGCTCAGTCTGGAGAACAGAATCATTGAGGAGACTTCATTGCAGCTTTTCAATATTTAAAGAAGAATGATAAGAAAGATCACAGAATCATTTAGTTTGGAAAAGACCACTAAGATAATCGAGTCCAGTCTTTGACTGATCACCACCTTGTCAACTAGACCACGGCCACATCCAGTCATTTCTTGAACACCTCCTCCCTGGACAGTCCATTACATTGCTCAAACACCTTCTCCATGAAGAAATTCCTTATGTTGTCTAACATGAACCTCCCCCGCCCGGCACAGCTCGAGGCGATGTCCTCTTGTCCTGTTAGTTGTCTGGGAGAAAAGCCCAACGCCACCTGGCTACAACCTCCTCTCAGGAAGCTGTAGAGACCAATAAGGTGGCCCTTCAGTCTTTCTGGAAATAAAATGGAAAACTTCCTATTAAGAGCATTGAATTAAAGACTTTATATCCAACAGTAGAAGACCGTTAGATCAGATGTTCCTTTATTCAGCTCTTGGCCAGTGCTGGGGACATACCGGGAATTTATTCACCATAAATATGTCCAAGGAAACAAAGACTTCCAGGGGTTATATACATTGCAACATTCAAGATTTCCATAACCCTCTCTCCAGTCCACTCCCGGTTCATCACGTTGTAAATGCTTTCTCTAATTTAGTCTTGCTGCTTTTTTGTGGAGTAAGACTACCATTTATGATCCTATTATCTATGTAATTTTGGGGGTGACAGTCAGTGCTTCCTGTCCTCTGGGTGAACTTTCATGCTGGCAACTGCTAGCACATGCTTGGTTCAATTCTGCTGAGTTGCAGTTTTCTATCTTATGGCTTTAATTACTATTATGACATTCCATCTTTCTTTGATTAAAGGATAACTCAAAGCTTATCTAGCTAAACAACACTTTATTGAATTTGCTGTTCTAGCTAAACAAACACCCTTGATTGAGTTTTCTGGGGTGTATAGGTCTGTGGAGCAACTCCACACAGGTGCAGTGAGGATACTCCTTAGTTTTCTCAGGGTACTTTATCTTGTTCTTCTGAAGCTAAACTAAACACAGATTTAAACCAAAAACAGCTAAAAGAACAAAATATAAATTTCCTAGCTAACTACAGCACAGCTCCTTGCAAAATTCAGAGGGCCACCAGACTCCTGGCTTAACATAACTCCTTTTCAGCATACTAATAGCACACGTGTCTCTTTCGTGGAAACATGTCAGAAAGCTGCAGGCAAAGAGGTCAGGGCAGCAGGGGAACTGTGGAGGGTAAATTTAATTTTTCTTAGTTATACTCATAGGAAAACTTGCAGTGGACCCAGATGTCCCCTGATTTACTCAGGTGGAAATGTAAGAGTAGTGTCTGAGAAATTATGGAAATTACTGAAGCTTAAAAAGTTGCAATTGTAGGTGAAGAGAAGTGATATGTGTTCGTAATCACAGTGAACACGGGTGGTAATAGGTTTTAAGGAGTTCATTGGATTGCCAATGCCTCACGACTTTTAATTTCATTATCTTTAACATATCAATTCAAATTATAAATTTGACTGAAGAGAACATCCTTCATTCTGTTCCTAAACCAGGGTGTGCGTATTTGCGAATGATTCATGTAGAATAATTAATGAAAATAGAAGATCATAGTATTGGCAACATAATAGATCAGGTGTCTTTTGCTTCACATCTCAGGGATGGGGAAGAACAAATAGGCCTGTATTCTCATGTGACACAAGCTGGATTGTGCACCTGAAATACTGAAGTACAATATAGGTGATTCTTTGTTCTTTTTTTCCAAAATATTAATTTTCATAGTACTTTGCAAAAGTTGCAAAACATTGTCAGATGTGTGCAAAAGCAACTGCATAAATTAGTCTTAATTTTAATAAATGCTTTGAATGAAAATTGTTGAAGTCATGACGTGATGACTGGTAGATTATTCCTTTAGTATTCCTAGAAAATTCCTATATAAGTCCAAATTTAATTAAATTAAATGCACATATATAAAAATAAATGAAAATATCACAAAAAGTCAGTACTTCTTTGTCAACAGGCAGAAAAAAATTACTTCAACATGAAATATCTATTTTAGGGTTATTACTAGCATTTATTACTAAGAATTCAACTTCTTAATTTGGGAAGTTAGAAAACTGAAACCTTGGAAGTTCTTACATTACTAGCTTTTCAAAAATTAAAGTTAGAGAACCAGAACAATTTTAATACTCTACTGCCCAGAATTACAGCTTTTCTTCTTTTCTATGCACAGCCTTAATAAATGCCACCCAGAGTTGTGTTCCTTACCTTTACTAAGATTTCCCTTAGCTGAAGTACTTGCTATCATTTAGCCTTCCTTATTAACATTAGATTAGAATTCCAGCAGCCAAGTCAAGCCTGAAGTACATTTGTGCAAATTTTCTTGTTCAAATTACCTCTCACCTCAGCCATTTCATGTTGGTGTTAACCAACATTTCTATCACAAACAGCAGTAGATAGATATTCTACAGATGATGGATAAAACATGCTAATGCTGAACTTTTTAATTGTTAGATTTTGTTAGTTAGTAGATAGATGACAATTAAAAATGTAGCCCAATGACTTAGCTGTAGTTTATCAGATTTTTGCATATAACTATTAGTAATGGAAATTTTGTAAAGCAAATTTAAATGGTCCAATTAAAGGATGAAAACTCATCAAATATGCAATATATGCTATACTTAAAGGGTTAAGAATGATTAACAAAATCCAAGCAAATGTCTGATGCCTTGTTGGATTCTTTACTATTTAGCCATCTGTCTGTTGTAGACACCTCTCCAAAGACTATTTCCTTAAAGCAAAACATCTTTTCAATGTTGTATAGATCCTAGCTATAAAAATTTGCAGATGTTTGTATATTGAAATAAAGTGAAAGGCAACATGGTGGTTGTTATTCTTCTATTATTAAGCAGTGACACTAGAGGAGATGAAAGTTAAACCTAATATCACCTAAGCATGCTTACATTTTTAAAATAAATTGAATTCTCAATCAATAGATTTTTTAATCAATTGATTTTTTTTTTGCTATTTTTAAATAAAATTTGAAAAATGCTGCAATGTCTTTGAACTTTTTCTTAGGAGTGCTCTAAAATTTTTAATTAATAAGCAGTATTTTTAATTACAGAAGGAGTAAGACTAGCAGTTGATTGATTCATCACTTTCTTTTTTCCCACTTCATTGTATCCTGTTCAGAGACTGATTGTGGAGTTGTAGAATGATATCTACACAGTTAGACAAGCTAGACATATGAAGAGGTTGCATGCCTTGTTATTTTGAGGAATTCTGTTTCTTCTCAGATTTCTAGTTCTAATCGCGTTAGTTCGTAGTGCTCGACTGCATTCAGTACTGCAACCAACTAATTTACTCCTTTAAAACTTGTGCATAGCCTAGAATATGTTATATCTCCCTCTAAGAGCTGTGACTGTGGGCATTTTGTGCTGGCCTCTTCCATCCATTACTGGGGCTAAAGGACTGTCTTTGCATAGGAGTAAAAAGACAACATTGTAAAATTTCTTCTGATCTGCTCATATTACAGCTTTGTTCTTATATTCAAGAAACAAAATACATGAGTCACAAACCCTTTTCCGAGTTCCTTACCTCATCAATTTTAAAGTAGTTGGCAAAAAACAAAAGCTCTTTAATAATATCAAATAGTTTTGATGCTTCATTATGAAGTTCTTATACTATACTTCTTTACTTTACAGAATAAAAAAAAAAAAACATCAAACTTAATCCAAACGTACCATGATATTTATTTTTAATTTTCTAAAATTAATTAGTTTTGAAAGTTCTTAATTTCGCCTCCGAAGTTAAAAAAATATATAGTCATTTTATCTCAGCGTACTATTCCAGAATAAGAAGCTGAGATAATAAACAAATGTGTATAATCTCTTAATCTACTGTCTTTACACATGGCATCACTGTTTACAAACCATGAGAACTGAACTGCAAGTTAGGCTAATATAATGTCATCTGTGCAGAAAACACAAGAAAAATTTGTAGTATTTAAGTATGACATTTTCATACCAGTGATCACACAAATGAAGTCGTGGTCTTCATGAAATAAGGATAATTTGTCAACAGTGTCAGTTATTGTACTAGCTGATTATTAGTATTGCTACAAGATGTCAAAACTAAAACTTTCCAGAAAAACACACAAATTTCAACAGTACTGAAATTTCTGGGAAAGGCTTACACTCAGTTTAGTACTGTCTAACACACTCAGAACATTTTTTTAGGAATGGTTAAAATCTAATCTTGTATTTTTTAGATGAAGAATCTTGATTTTTAACTTTATATCAACTTCAGACTATTTATTGTCTTTTTTTAGCAACTCCAGTTTATATCAACATACATTTTTTCATCTGAGTGTCATTTAGGGTTTCCACATCCCAAGTTTACATTTTTTCACTGAGCTTATAGGTTTTTGTTTGGCTGCTATTTTAATATTGTTTATTTCCCTCTTTTTACATAAAAACTTTTCGAAGAAATATAGGTAATCCTGACTCATAAAAAGAAATCAAAAGAAACAAAACCAAAAGCCTTTCTAGTTTAGTAAAATCCTTTTCATACTTAGTTCTGCTAGAGATTAGCAGCCAAATAACATTTCTAGGGGAAACTTTGATTAGAACTGAACAGTAGAATGTGTAGATTTGAAATCAATCTAAAGATCCATCAAATGAAAATACTCATGTCTTTGCTAGCAGGCACCAGTCTTTCAAAAATTTCAGCATAGATTCGGTGCAGAGTAAATACACTACCTATGCTGTTTTGGGGTGGGATAGAGTTAATTTTCTTCACAGTGGCTAGTGCTGGGCTATGGTTTGGATTTGTGCTGGAAACAGCTCGATGACACGGGAATGTTTTTGATATTAGTGAGCAGGGCTTGCTCTGAGTCAAGGACTTTCCTGCTTCTCACCCGGTCAGTGAGCAGGCTGGGGGTGCACAAGGAGTTAGGAGGGGACGCAGCCAGGCCAGCTGACCCCTAGTGACCAAAGGGATATTCCAGACCATATGACATGCTCTGTGTATAAAGCTGGGGGGAGAAGAAGGAAGAAACAGGATGTTTGGAGGGACAGCCTTTCTCTTCCCAAGTCACACACGAGGGAGCCCTGCTCTCCTGGGAACACCTGAACACCTACCCTTCCATGGGAAGCACTGAATTAATTCCTTGCTTTGCTCTGCTTGTGTGCGTTGCTTTTGCCTTACCTATTAAACCGTCTGTATCTCAACCCATGAGTTCTCCCACTTTTCCTCGTTTGGTTCTCTCTCCCATTCCACTGGGATAAAGTCAGTGGCTCTGTGTAGCTTAGTTGCTGGCTGGGGTTAAACCATGACAACTGCATACATATAAATGCTGCTTTAACTAAAAAATTAACTAAACTACGTATATATCTGGATTATTTTACAACTACTAGGAGTATTGATAATTAAATGAAGGCAATACACTCATATCCTCTACCAAAATTTAGTCATTTTCCTTTATTCTCCAGTTCCTACTATTCCCCTGATGCCTTTGTTAGTTGTTTGATATGCAGAAAACACTGGTACATAATTGACCAGATATAGAGACTTTGATAGTGTGATCAGTTACAACCTGTGACACTTCCCTCACCAGCAAACATGTATAACAGCCTCTGAATGACAGACATGCTAACTATAAACTGAAAAAAACAGAATCCGATACTCACTATGCCTAAACAAGCTTCTCTTTCTACTAAATATGTGACTCTAACCCAGCTTGCACGGTCTATTTTTTCTTCAGAAAGGAACGCAATGGCAGCAATCCCTTTTTTATTATTATTTTGATAACTTATAATCTTCCAAGAACAGTTGATTCTTCACAAACACTTACCTTTTCAGTCCGAACTAGAGGGATAGATAGAAAACTTATTTGCAGTTTTCTTTCTGGAGACAGGCAAAAGATGATTACAGTTGCAGCATGAGTTTGACATGAATTTGTGGCATTCCTGAAGGATCATGTAGCTGGAAAATGCCGAAGACTGTTCAAGAGCTTGGCAATTGCTGGTAAATAGAAAGTTCAGGACAGACCCCTAAGAACTGTGGAGACGTGGAAAAACTGGAGAAATTCCAATGAAGAGACACAGACATGTTTATGACTATCTCCTGCTAGGAAAAACTGAGAGAGAAAGAAAAATTCAGCCTGGAGAAGAGAAGGGTCAGAGGGATTTTTATCAATATATAAATACATGAAGAGAGGGTGCAAAGACGAGTGGGAGCCAGGCTGTTTTTGATGGTGCTGAGAGGCAATGCGCACAACCTGAAGGACGGGAAGTTCCCATTGAATGTCAGGAAACATTTTTCACTGTCACCATGACTTGAGAACTAGCACAGGTTGCCCAGAGTGGTGTTGGACTCTTCCTTGTGGGAGACATAAAAAACCCATATGGATAAAAAAGCCCATTCTGAGCAACTACCTGGAGGTGGCAGTGCATCAGCAGTAGAGGTGCACCATACGACCTCCAGAGGTCCGGAGGTCCCTTCCCACCTCAAATATTCTGTCATTCAGTGGCTCCTGCTTAGTATATATTTCTATTTTAACAACAGCCTATTAAAAATTTTAATGAGAAAATTGTTTCATATGATTTTGTGTTTCTTTAACTGTGATTTCACTTTGCCACCTTTTTTGTAAAAGAGTGATTTGACAGGATGTACTGTTAAAGAATCTCTTTTTTTGCTGACCATTTCCTTCTTATCTTTCTGACTGACAGGCAGTACCCCTAAGTTTTTTTCTGAATACTTTATAAAGTAGAAATAGCTTTACCAGTTTTCTCCCACTGTACAGAATTATCACTGAGAATTCTACAGCAGTAAGAAATTATTAGAAGAATCTAAAAATGTAGGTGCTCTTGCTTGCTTCTGATGAGCAGAATCAAATGATAATGATCATGATTGCCAGTTAAAAGGAGTTTTCTTCCCCAGCTCCAACTGACATCTTTGTTTTTCACTTTAGCTGTTTATTTTCCTCATTCCCTACTACTACCATCAACACTTCATGATGCTAATCACTTACTCACGTGATGCTTTCACGTACTTATGGGACATTTGCCAGTTCTTTGATGACATAACTTAAACAACAGTGCCCAAAAAATTAAAAATTGGCTTTCCATTTTTGTAAGTTCAGAACATAAAGGAAAAAAAATTAAAATATCCAGGCTATTGTTCTAGCTCGTTAACTATGTAAGTCACTACAATATGGAAAGGAATGTAGCTCCTTCAATATACATAGCCAGCATCAAGAATATGAGTTGGGGGCCCTTTTAGAGATTCTGCCTATATTGTTTCTCTTCCTTCACCAACATCTTATATCAGTACATCATCTTGAAAACCTTCTTAAAGCTTAGTACATAAGTAAATTTTTTTTCTTAACTAAATGCAGAAAGGACGTTGAAACAGATGTAGTTTAGAGGTGCTTGGTACCGTAGTTTCTACCAGTGTCCACATTAATAATAGGATGCAATAATTTCTGTCATCCTAAGATATTCTACAAAAGTAAATTCACCTGTCTAAGATACAGAGGAAAGATAAAGCTTAACATTATGATGATTGTTGGACTCTTAGACATTCTGCAAGATAAAACACCATATACCAATGAACAAGGCAGTATGCAATATATAGGTTACAGAGTTCTGTGGATAAACAGGTAAACGCTATTTTACACAAGAACAAATTCAATCTATATGCTTAGTAACATTAAAGAGTAACATAGGTAGAATATGCAGCCAAATGTCAAGTGACAGACTTACAGAAAAAAGCCAATGACTGCATTTTCTAAAATCAAGTAAGTCAGCTGCTGAACTGCCTTTAAAATAGTTTGAGATAATACAATATCCCTGATACAGATAAGTTTCAAGTGCCTCAGTACTGAAAGATCTTGGATTTATTCTGTATTTTTCTGAGGTCACAACTCAGAGATAAGGAATAAGAAAATGCAACTCGATCTGATCCTCTGTAATACTTTCTTTTACAAAGAAAGCACTTCTAAATACTTTGGGAAGTATCACTGGGTCTGTCTTGGCATACTGTCAGAATGAAATCTTTTTTTTTTTTATTTTTTCCCTGAAGGTTGTCTAATTAGTACGGAATCCTGGACAGAAAGGTAGTATGTACATTCAAAATAACTTAAAAATTTATCCACTTAAAAATATCTTAGTGATACATAAAATGTTCCTAGATGTGCTTCTCTGCCTTTTCCCAGAGCAGAAGCATCACCTTTTAATACTTGAGGCAGACAGAATTGTTTAGCTTTGCTTTATGATTCTCCCAAGCTTAAAGGCCGCATATATGATCCGCAAGAAAAAAGAATCCTGTCTATATTGATATATAATATCTTCCTTCTGCGATAAGTTCTTAGGATAAAAATATCGATGGGTTTGGATACAGGCGAATCAATACGGGGAGGAGAAAAAAGGGGTTTTTTTCAAAACTCACAGTGAGAGAAAGGTGACATTTTATGTTTAATAAAAGGACCAACAATTTTTGCATGTAATTCTGTCCTAAGGTAAAATGAGCAATAATATAATAATGAGGTCCTGGTGAGGAATGCACACGGCAAAATCTCTATTTAAAAAGAAAATATCTATTTTTTAAAATATACTTTCAAGTGAGTAAGTCTTGTTTTAAAAATTGTCTAGATAAGGAATTTTTCTAATTTTATTTCATTAAGCAAACTGATCACAAGAAAAAAGGACAAAAATCTCCTCCACATAGACAAAATCCCAGCTCCTTCTCCTTTGTCAAACCACTAGAGCAGAAAATTTTGATTTCTGGAAGTTAGCTGTTTTCTGCCACTTTGTTACTAAAATAATTAATACTTTCTGAGACTTAATAGCCCTTCCTTTGGATATGGATCTCTGACTGCAGGATATTATTAGCAGGTAAGAGACAAATTTTTATCACAACAAATCTATTTTAATTTACTAAAAGTCTATCCTTATGATTTTTATTATATCTTGCCGGAACAACTACTGAATATGTTCTGGTATGTCATGTAAATATATTGTTGTAGAAGCACACAGGATTCTCAGACAAAACTAGGGCTTATTGCTGTTGCCTTAACACAGATGCCATTAAGACATATTTGTACATCCACGATATCAGCATGGAGCTGGCAGAATTCACCCAAATCTGGTCATAAACCTGTCCTTTTGCAAGCCAAAAGAAGTACTCCAGGGAGACTCAAATAACTTTTACTTAGGCAGCTGAAGCTTGCCCAAGTGACAAGAGATACTGAAGGGAAGAGAAGGAAAGTAATTTTCAAATTGCAAAGCAATTGTCAGCAGCAGTCTTCAGTTACTTCAAATATAGGTGTCTTGATCCCTCAGATAATGATCTATTTTCTAACAAACCCTTCCTATCCTTATATGCATCAGCAATAAAATTAGTGATTCAAATGCATTATGTATGAATTTTTCTGTTACTTTGCAGCTATTTCCCTCATATCTCTCATCAAGGAGTAAAAAAAAATAAAATAAAATCAAAACTCCATTGATGAAATTATATCACCTTTTTCTAAGGAGTTTGCTTGCTATACTACTCATCTGTTTAACCATCACTTTAAAATAAATGAAAACATGTCACACACACTTTAAAGATCATAATTATAAGAGCATCATTTAACTTAATTAAGGAGTTGAGGGTATATTGGCTGCACAAATGTGCCATTATTAGAAAATTACTGGTGTGCCCAACTGTCTTATTACTAATGGAACATTGACCAATATTCAAGTGACTGCTTGCATTTGCCACTGCCATGTTTCATTTTATTACCATGTCACTATAATGTTTTTACATAGAAAACATACTAGCTGTGATAGAATAAACCATTTTACTGAAGCTCAAGAATATGCATATCTATATTGCCTAACGCATCTGAGACGAGTTAGAATACTGCCTTTATCTCAGAGTCATTTGGGCTGACAGAAAGTCTTTTAGAAGAATGCAATTAAGCAAGAAAAAGATTATGCCAGTGATAAACAGCAAAGATGTACCTGTAGCATGACTTTCTGACTTTATAATGAAATAAAAGAATGCTATGCAAGTTAGTTACTCAGTTGAAACAAGCACTGAGGTACAATTGTCACTCTAGTAGTAAGGTATGTCCCTACTTGACTAGAAATTGAATTGTTCTTTCAGTGTTTCAAGAACTGAGTAAATCCCAGAACGGGTAAATGCCTATTAAGGTATAGATTAGCTTATGTGTGATATCTTAATGCAGTAGTTTAATTTATAGCCTAAATACCATGGTTTCAGTCCATACAGAGGAACATTTGTGCTAAAGATGTCTAAACAAAGGTAGCTTTTTTTTGTTGTTAGAGATCTCAATTTCTTTATTAATCCTTCTATATTTTATGAACATATGGATATGTATTTATACCTAGGTACAAGTAGGTGATACAAGTGTAGGATTAATTTAGACTTCAGAGTCTACATCAAATTTTCAAAATGACTTCATTTACTTACAAACTTGAAATCCATTCAGCAGCACAATTTCAGAGACACTTTTTAAAAACTGTATTCCATGCTGTGGTAAACATTTGTTCTTTTCTCACAAAACCCCCTACTTCGTTCCTGGTATTTTGGGGTTTGTTGTTGTTCCCCTTTTCCCTGTCATTATCATACTCCACTTATCCCTGTTCTTTGAGTTGTTAGACGTCAGAAAAATTTCTGTTAAAGGAATTACAGCAGCAGCAGTAGTTTACGTTTCCCAGGACTTTTCCCTCTATGGGTCTTGTCTAGACAGGTGGAACTGCAAATTTCCATGATCTGCCACTTTCCTCTTATTTGTTCTATTATGTTGTTCAAAGATTTATTCCTTTCTCTCTTTAGACCTCACTCTCTTTCTACCCTTTAGATCAAACCGCAATTGTAAAGCCTTTTTGTGTAAAACCTGTCTTATAAAGCGAGCTATGATTGTTCCTGAATTATATAAGTTCCTCATCCAAAAGAAAGAGATTAGAATGACACAATAGAGACAAATTAATGTCACTATGTCTAGAACATATTTTGCCCCTTTCCATTTAAAAATGCAACAAGGAAGAATTCATTGACTAGAAAACACGGAATGGAAAGAATTCTTCCTGTATTTGATGCAAAGTAGTTTTAGAAAGGATTCTGCCACACCATTAATTCTTCCACTGTTCATATAACATCACGCCATACCAAAGTATAATCTTTGCATTATTTACATAATCGTTACATATTTACAGCATAATCTTTTACATACTCTTATTTTCAGCTTTCTGAGATGAGTATATATTTACCATTTTCTGATATCGCTTATTCATATTATCTTTGGGGTATTGAGATGTGCTGCCCTTGGATCACAACAACCTCGTGCACTTTTACAGGGTGGGGGCAGAGTGGCTGGAAAGCTGCCTGGTTGAAAAGGACCTGGGGGTTCTGGTCAGTGCCAGCTGACCATGAGCCAGCTGTACCCTGGTGGCCAAGAAGGACAAGACCATCCTGGCTTGGATCAGCAACAGGATGGCTGGGAGGATCATGGCAGCGGCTGTCTCCCTGTGCTGGCACTGGTGAGGTCACTCCACGACTGCTGGATTCAGTTTTGGGCCTCTCATGACAGGAAAGGCACTGAGGTCCTGGAATGAGTCCAAATAAGGACAACAGAGCTGGAGAAGTGTCTGGAGCACAAGTCTGATGGGGAGCAGCTGAAGAAGCTGGGGGTGTTTGGCCTGAGGAAAAAGGAGGCTCAGGGACGACCTGACTGCTCTCTTCAGCTGCCTAAGAGGAGGGTGTAGCCAGGGAGGTGTCGGTCCCTTCTTCCAGGCAACCAGTTACAGGAAAAGAGGAAATGGCCTTAAATTGCACCAGGGGAGGTTTAGATTAGATATTAGGTGAAATGTCTTCACTGAAAGGCTGGTCAGGGATTGGAACTGGCTGCTGAGTGAATTGGTGGAACTGACGTCCCTGGCAGTGTTCCAAAAAAGCCTGTTGATGCGGCAGTGGATATCGCTTAATGGTGAAAGTGGTGTTGCTGAGTTAACAGTTTGTTAACCTGGATGCCAGGTGTCCGCCTGGGCTGGATGCCAGGTGCCCACTGAAGCATTTCTCTCACTCCTCTTCTCACCTGGGCAGGACATACGTCAGACACTTTACAAAGACATTGTCACAACGTAGAAAATTATACAGTGGTCTGTATTGATATATGCTTTGCTCTACAACTGTCAATTCCCTGTTACAACAGCCATGAATACAGGGACAGAGAGCCACAATCATTTTTACTAAGTAATTTAGGGCCGTAGAGTCTGAATTTTACAATAATGAATGAGGAGCAGTATGGGGGATGACGGTAGGATGATACATCCTCTGAGGTAATTCACATGAAAGTCTGGTGTATTTCTTCTTTTAAGCTTGAAAGGCAATTATACCTATTTTGGACACACTGAATTTTGCCAGACTATGGCAAAGTAAAGCACCCAAATACACAGATGTTTAAAGCAGCCAGGTGGCAAGACTGAACACATATCTGGGTAAGAAGCAAATAACAAATGAACAAATAGAAAATAAGTTTAACATATTTTAATTTTTTTTTCCTTAGGAGTTAATTGTTTACAAGGCTCTGTTTTTGCTCAAAATTTTGATAGAGAGGTCTGGACCATCATAGTTATTTCTCTATAACTATTTTTATTCAACAGATCTGAATTTTTCTGACTATAGTTTTTAAGTTGTTACACGGAACTTATAAAATCATGGCAGTCGCGGCCTATTTAACATCTGTAATGCAAGAGACAAATACCAAGTTTTTCAAATATGTAAGTGTCATACAACAGAGGGAGGTTTATTCTGAAAAGTTGTATTTTTTATTTTATGTAGTTTCATTGATAACAGTATTGAGTTATCTCATGTACATATATGTCTTCCATTCTAGTATAGATCCTGCAGCCTTATAATTATCAGTACCTTTAGAAAATGTTTATTGTCATCATGACTTTTTCCCAATAAGGTCACAGCCTCACTTTCAGGAAAGTACTCCTCATCGTCTAAACTCTCCTCCCCATAAGCCTTTTTTTTTTTTTGATCCTTTTTTCCTAGGAAAGAATTCATCAAAACCTTCTGAAGGCTCCATTATGCTTACAAAGCAAAAGCAATATCCTTTATGCCTATCTATACCCTCATTTAAAAAAAAAAAGCCAAAAAACATTGCTTCCCATGACATCCTGAGACCAGATGTTTCATTAAACACATTATTTCTGCCATGGCAATTAAGTACCTTTCATAAACCAAATTTTCATACTAGATATCCTCTTCACTTTTCAACCTATTTTTCTGTATCTTCTAATGAGTAGGTAGTTAATGTACATGTATATTGCCATGCCTTGTTAAACTTCTCCTACATTCACTACTTTTATCTTATGTACATTTGATTTTAAGCAACTTCGTATCAAAGCATTTTCCCCTAAGAGAATCTTTTAGGAGGGATGTTTGATCCCAGCTGGTGGTTTTAACCATTAAAGTTCAGAAAAAACCCTAAATAAACCAAAAATTTCTTTCTTTTCATGCATGAGGATCATATATTTTTTGCACCTGATTTCTACTCTCTAGAGGATGTGCTCTGCTGTCATATTCTGGTTAATAACTTCACTAATGTTGATTACAATCTCCTTGATCTTAATTATGTTACAGTAGTAAACAAATACTTTTCAGGACAATCCTTAAACGAATGTAGTTACATAAGCATTCATTTAATTATTATAGAATAGTTCAGTTAATTAATTAATTATCAGCAGCCAGATCTCAAGCCTTGTAATGAAATTTTACATTGTTTCAATAACTATACACTAAAATATTGACAAAGAGTGAGCTTGCCCACTTCAGAAGGTCAGATGGGAAAATATGATACTGCAGAAATGGGGATGTATCAGCACACAAAATTGGAAGAGATGGACAGCACATGGTTCAGGAAATCTTTAATCAGAAAGTGTTCAAACTCATTCAAGTTGTGCCAAAGGCTATTCCAGGGTGTGAATTAATCTTTAAAGTGTGCAGAAGTTTCTCGCCATTCTAATTTAGTAGTTTTTTAAAACTGAAATTTCTGGACTGAATACCTTAAACGCTTTTTATGTTATACTGGAAGTGTGATTTCTTGTACTAGTAACAATATCATATATTTACACTTCATCCTATCATATTAGCATTACTAAAACTGCTTCTGGGTTTTGTGGTATGTTACATGAAAAATGTAGTTGTTTATACTGTCTTTTTCTTCCGCAAAAGAGCTCTAAATATTTTAAGTTAAAAAGCATCTCATGCCAAAAGATAGTTGAGTGATGGGCCTACAAATGCCCCTCTCAATTTGTTAATAGGCTATTTTTCCTATGAAGGACTAATTCAGTTGGTGATTCAAATGACAAAACCTGAAAATATATTTTAGCAAAAAAACCCTAACAAACCACGCTAAAAACCCCAAACCACAACAGAAATCTAACTTGTTCTGCCATTACCATAATGAAAATTACAAGTTCTTTTTTTAAATATTTAGTAAAAGACACAGTCTTTCTTTTCTGCTATTTTGTATTATTTAAATATGGCTTTCTTGTCTTCCTCATGGGCATTCGAGATAACAGATTAGTTCTGTATGCTAATAATCCTGCATCTGCCATTTCTAATTCTATAAGAAAGTGCAAAAAAAATCACCTAACTTTAATGTCAGGTGCCCTAATTTAGATTGACAGTGAAACAGCCGTGATTTGGTATGAGTGCGTCGGCATGCAGATGAAGTTATATATTCATCCACTTATCATTTTCTTTCAGCATAGAAGAAGAATTACAATAGCTTTACATTTGAAAAATTAATTTTCAGTATGATACCCCAAAACTGAAGACAAACGGCTGTCTGTCATGAGTGCTTCTCTTTTTGAAGTTTCAATTAGCATTGCAAAAGTCTGTGGAATTGTTTCCACAGATACAAATATTTCAATGTAAAAGAAATTTCAGCTGGAGTTGAGGTAAAACTCCGTGAAGAAAGTTTTCTTAGGGTGATGCCACAGTATGATCAACAGATAGGACTGGGAGGAGGAAAAGCAAATAAACACAAGAAAAAGGAAGAGAAGAGAAGCAGTGCACAAACTCTCTAGGAAATTAAATCATAACATCTACTGTGATAGAATGCCTTAACAAACGTTAATGAAGTTTATGAAAACTTTATGAAGCCTCCAAGACATACTATGAAACAATTCAGGAACGTTATCTTAGATATAGTGAGACTTGTAAAGATTTAGTACAGCAGTTATGGTGCCCATCACCAACGTGGTTAGGTCTTTATAATTGTTACATGTTCTCCCAAAAACCAGAAAAGTCTAAATAAAATACTTCCCATCTTACATTCCCAGAATCTGTATCCAGAACCACTGGATATGATTTTGATTAATCATGGTTTTGAAGTGAGCTCTTTTTTTCTAAAATGAAGAGAGCTTTCCATTTGAAGTGCAAATACCAAATACAGTGTCTTCCTTTGTGTAACTGCATGGCACAGAAAAAGTGAACTTCTTTTAGCAGTGAATTTTGAACTTTCACTGTCCATCACACAGCACTTCCTCATGGCTATCTTCTTCCAAAGAACTGTTCAATGTTAAGGATAATTAGGATAATTAAGTTCTTTCTTAATTATACTTCTTTCTCTGTTATGCTTTTCGTTTTGTATTCATTTTTCCACTAGTGTTTTTTGAGGCACTCTAGGTTCTCCAAAGATGTCCATGTTTTAGAGTATTTTCACAATTAGATCTAAAATAGAGTAGCCCACTGCATGGATGCATTGTACAAGTACTTTTACTCACATGAATCTCCCTCCTGCAATATATTTCCACTCTGGATGTATGGACAAGGGAAAGAGAAGCTGGAGAGCAATCCCTGTACAAAGAAACTGAGTCCTGGTTGATGGCAAGTCGAATTTGAGTCAGCAGTGCCCTGGCAGCCTGGAGGGCCAAGCATGTCCTGGGGGGCATCAGGCACATCATGGCCAGCCAGGCAAGGGAGGGGATTGTCCCGCTCTGCTCTGGGATGGGGCGGCCTCACTCTGAGTCCTGGGTGGCAGTTTTGGGCACCACAATATAAGAAAGATATAAAGCTGTTAAAGAATTTCCAAAGGTGGGCCATGAGGATGGTGAAGGGTCATATGAGGAGTAGCTGAGGTCACTTGTCTGCTCACCTTCTAAATACTTGCAGGGATGTTGATTCAACAACTTGCCCAGGCAGCTTGTTCCAGTACTTGACATTGAGTGCTTGTTTATTAAGAAGAGACAACTCTAACAACAGTATAAATAAATAAATTGCATTGCTTCAGATTTTTAGACTGACATAAAAATATATATTTCAATATAGGTTTTGGAAAGGAATTTTTTAAATACTTCTATAAAATCATCCATTTTTATGTATACAGTTTTTTACCACTTGTAGCATGATTAGGTATTGTAGATAACATCTGTTTTGTAATACACTCACCAATTCTCAAACTCTGCCCACAAAAGTATCTGTTGTCTCTAGAACCATTGTCATTTTTATTGACTTGATCAGTAGGAACACAGCTGACGTGGAACCTGATAGAGCTTAGTAGCTTCACTTCTAGAATTGCAAGCAAGAACAATAATCTCATAAACCCTAAATTTTGTTTAAGTATCCTTTCTTGGAGAATCTGTTTAATCAATTATAATTGTTAAACAATTACCAGAAGTTTTCTCAGAAATAATCCTGTGATTATGAATTCTTAACTGCCATTACCTAATTATGAATAATTTAACTTGTGAATATACTTTGTCTCAGAATGACTGCTAAAGAGTCCTTAGATCATGTTCTGCTCTCAGACAAAGTAAATAATTTTTAAATTAATCAATTAATTTAGGAATTTTTACTATTACTAATGTTTTTCCATTTTCTAATTAATAGCCCAAATTCTCATCTGCTATGGTAAATCCTGAAAACATGAATAAACTGTTTCCACAATCAGGATTAGCACAAAAGCATCTGTCATCTCAGCTAGCCAAACAAAATGTCTCACCAGCCCATGCGTGGGACAGACATACGTGGTGTAGCAATATCCTTGGGATATAAAGTCAGCTCTGCAGCTCTGTCTCGTTGGATACATTCCTAATGAGCTACTGGATCTCTGGTGTTCAGGAGGAGTTGCTGTTTTCTAATGATTCATAAGGAAGAGGAATAGTCCAGTGGCGTCGCTGTTTATCTTCTGCTCAAATCTAACTGGATTGTGATTGAACCGGTGTTGCTAAATCTGGCAAATGACTTATAGGGACTAGAAAAATTACTGAGATGTTGAATTTTTCTGGGTTGCTCCGTATCGCCATTGCCCTGGTGAGTAGGTTTATGAGTAGAATTTCCTGCTTTCCCATTTACTTGGTAAGTACCGAAAATATGATCTGTAGTAAGAAAACTCAGAAGTTCCTCAGAAAATATCCGTTTTCCTTACTGAAAACAGAAGTGTAGTGATTTGCAAATCTGGAAGTAAGATCACATTCTTAGTCAAAGATGAACTTCAACTAAATGTTCATAAATAAAAAAAAAAATCTAGCATCAGTTGTATATGATATTCTCAAAACATGGCTGTGGAAAACCAAGATAAAATGTATAAAATAGTGACTTTGTCTTTCAAGTAAAAAATATAGACTAACTTGCATTGTAAAATTACTTCAGAAATGCAGAAAACTTTAAATAGCTGTTGTTGCATTCCAGTTTCAGATGACAGCAAAATCAGTTTGCTTATCAATATCAAATTAATTTATTCACGTATCGAATCCAGTTTTCTTCTTCCTAATCAGTCTTGTTCACAATCATTTCAATTTTAACAAGCTGAAAATGGCAAATTTGTACATAGAACTTTAAACTTCACTCCATATTCATAATTTTTTAAGTAATAATGATGTCTCATAATTAAACAAAGACATATTACTCTCTAAAAAAGTTACCTCTTAGGCTGTGCTCTTAAAAATTATTGATGATTTCAACCTATTTGGTCAGAAAACCTGAATGATGGTGATTGTTTATTTTACAGATTTGCCATAATAATGATATTAAATTTTTAGTTATTATTTTACTTTAAGATCCCTAACACAACCCCCAAAATGATACCTCATTTAAAAAATATATATGTATAAAATAAAATGCATGGCTATTGGCTATCCCTAGGTTCTAAAGTTGCATCTTTCACACCAGAAATGTTCTGTCTTTAAAAAATCTGTTCACTCAAAGGCAATCACAAAATCCAAAATCTATTTCTGCATGTTATAATACATGTTTTTGCCCATATCAAATAACATGTTTACAAACTGGCTTACTCTTTATCCAATGAGCTGTGTCATTAATGAAAATTAATTTCAGAATTTAGACATAAATATGGCATTTGTCTATATACAAGTTTTATGAAGATTAGATATTTTAATCCATGTTATTTTGGTTGAGAAAAATGTGACATCACAAAATGTAACAATAAGAAATCCTGCATGTGGAGCTATTTGAAGTTTAGATGGGTGAGATTTTGCCTTGCTTTGTCCTGTTTTGCTTTTTAAGATTAAAAGGGTTTTTTTAGTTTATAACGTGATCACTATCTGAAATACCAGTCTAACAGAAACAAAGGTGGCTGAAATGTATATTTCCTTATTCTGATCATTTCATACGACCATATATGACCATGATTTCGTCATAAAGACAGGATACAAGGTACTTCACTGATTAAAGGAATATTTTCTCTTGTTATTGTATACTATAACTTTCTAAGATTCATTTGACATTTTAAATTCAGACAGTCTGTAAATTGTCCCAACCTTGAGGAAAATAAACATAATAGGAAAAAAGACAAACAACTAAATACTGAATTGTTCTCCATGGTATTCAAAGAAGAAAACAATACTGACAATACCACAAATCTTTCAGGTAGGAACAACCTGATTTTGGGAAAGGATGGGCTGAAAAAACATAGTGACGTAATTGTTCATTCATTAACAGCAATTCTCTTGTGAGATCATTAACTTTAACAAGACCGGAAAGCCTAGAATGAACAAGAGAAATAGTGAATAGGCAGCATATTTCAGAAGCATTCCCAAATGTTTCATGAGAGATTGCATGGGGTGTTAGATTTTATCTTTCTGTAAAAGGAGATTTAGCCTTATTTTTCATTAATTTTGGATAGAATTTTTCTTCTACAGAATAAGAAGGATTTTTTTAGCCTGAAAGACCATTTAAAGTGTGTCTTGGGGTGATTTTACGATGATACTGTATTCCCCCTATCGTCAGCCTTATGCCCAGGAAGGAGTCCCGTAGGTTTAAGCTGGGCCTGAGGGGAGGGCTGGGAGCCGGAGGAATTCTTTGGCCTGGCGTCGCCTTTCAGCACACACTCCCCCGTTCTCGGCTCTGCGGCGGACAGAGAGAGCTACATTCTTTGCTTTCAGCTGGCTTCTCTCTGTCAGCTGAGGCGGAAAGCTTTCCCGAGACTGCATCAGCAATTTCTCCGGTGACTTCTGTGGCTTTCTTCTTCTGGAGCTGTTCGGCTTTGCTCCGGTCTGAACACCAGGCCCACGTCGGCAGCAGGGACGCCGCATCCCGGCTCCGGACCTCGGGAGAAGCCGAGCCACAGCCAAAGAAAGAACTCTAAAATCCGCCAGCTTTCTCCGCAGAGAGAAGGTTCAACATTAGGGCTATTTATTTTTCCTGTGCTCTATGGGCACTCTGCTTGTTAAATAAGCAGGTTTTTTCACTTTCCTCCAAGAAATTCCTTTCGTGTTGGTGGGTGAGGGAGTGCTGAAACCTGCCTTCTTTAGAGGAGATGTTCATTTCAGGACACTTCCTCCTAAACTTGTCTCAAAACTGAGACAAAATATTAATTTTCTCAAATCATCTATAAAAAAAACCTATCAAGACTTTCAGCTTAACTTCTATCTCACACCACTAGCCAGATGTATTTCTGCACAAAACATTAAAACACCCTTGAAGTTTCTGGAAACTATAAACATTTTCTTTCTAGCAGAAAGCACACACACAGAAAGCATAATTTTACATCAGATTTTGTGGAAAAAGAGAGTTGGAGATCAAGGAGCTGAAAGTGAAGGCTCACCTTGCACAGGAGAGTGTTCAATTAGTCATGTGCAAACAAAAAACCACTCTTGATCTGAATGCACCAAGAATTTTGGCCTAATTTTCCAGATTTTAAGGCAAACAAAAATGCTAAGGAGTGAAATTTTAGCTGATAATAACATAATTTGCAGGATGGTTTCTTAGATATTTAAAATAAAAAAAAACTGAAATAAAATTCATATAAATATTTAGTATTCTGTTAAGATGGAAAGGATAATTGACAAAAGAAAAATTGATAACTAATAAATGTAAAGAGATCACCAAATTAAAAAGAAATAGGACCTACAATACTTTCTTAACTATGACAGAACAGAATAATTTCGGTATAAAATTAAAAGTTTTCATTTATTCAACTGGAAATTCACAGCTATTAAAGTACAAAAATCTTATAGCAGATGGCATCTTAGTTTGCCAGAAAAAGTTCATAACAAATCAAAGGAAGATGAGTTAGGTTAGAAATAAGGAATATATTTTTATTCAGTGTGAAACAGACTGGACTTAAAACTTCTGATAATGGCCATGACATCTTTTTTCACACTTTCAGAACTAAAAATATAAGCTAATGAGTTGGACATTTTTTATTTTGCTAAAACATCATATTTCAATATCTATGAGGATAAACAAACAAATGAAAAGCTTTATTGGAAGGTATTGAAAAATTTACATTAAATGAAATTTTATTTTGCTGGGAGAAAATGAAGTAAAATAATAGTTTCTAACAACATAAGAATATTTTTTCAGAACTTCTCTTCTCAGAGCATTTAAAACTTTCCATTTGTGCCTAATCTGACATGAAGCCAGATGTAGAAAACTCAAAACCATTTGCAAAATGGAGATTGTTTACTATACACAGTTTTCAGTAATTTACTTAGTACTCTTGCCAAGTATGGAAAATATTCCTTATGAAATATAAATATGCAGTATATTGCATACCTGAGCAAGCCTAAAATGAGAACTCAAGTGCAGAATGCTGTTGCCAAATAACAGAGGAACCAGAAAATCATTTACAAAATGTATGAAGGTAGCTGGCCTCTGTGATAGTGTCAGTTTTTTTGTATGACTTTACACATTAATCCACACAAAGAAAATACTAATATAACAGAAAATAAATTAGAAAGAAGAGTAATTTTACTTTCACAAATCAAGGTCTGTTTCTTAAGATGAAGGTGGAAAACACGGAAAGGAGATGGAAACATACTGGCGGGAGAATATTATCTAGTAAAATTACTCTTCCCTATCTTGAGTAAAACAGAGAGCAAAATATACAATAATGGAGTTGAAGTGTTTTGGGACAAGATAAAATTATTGGAACAACTATTACACTAAAATCAATACAGATTTCTGTTTATTCCAAGATACTGGAACGTTGGAATAACATCAAAACAAGCCTGGTATTTGCAATTAGTACTCAGTGACTACAAGTGAGGAATGATATTCTTTGCCTTAACTGAATCAAGTTCAGACTAAAAGTGTGGTTTTGTTTTTCCTAAACATTGTAGTATTGCTGGAACAATCTGTTCTAATTGTATTCCAAATGCTAAACCAGTACCATTTTCTGTTGATCAAGTACGTGCAAAGTACATTTATGTTACAAATATCTGTTTACCGTAGCTATGACTGTAGGCATTATTTGAAAATTTGTAATGGATATGGTTTCTGTTTCATAAATATCATGTCTCCTTATTGGCAAATGAGCATTTCACTTAAAAATCACCTTCATTTACCATAGATATATGTTTTAAAGCTTTGATCAAACCTAAGTGGTAGTTTCACAGCTCATCTCTTGGAATACTGCATGCTCTCAGTGAGAGGACCTGACACGAACTTGCACATCCCATGTTCAGTGTGGTTTTAGGATGTGGGGTTCTGCAGGTTCCATGCACTTTGAAGACAATAAGGCTATTTAGTGTCCATGAGGGTGTTGTTCCAATGATGGTCATGGTTCTCTCTGAGCCTGCCATGTAATATATAAATGGATTTCACTGAGACTGTGTAGTGGGAGGTATTAAAACATTTTAATTAAAAACGGGAAGCTTCCTGAAGCTTTGGACTTAGAAACTAGACTAAGTCTTTCTTATCCAGAGAGAAATTGTACTAGTTTCAAGGTATCTAACTGTCAATATAGTTCACAGTGTCAACGATTAGTAATGAGGAATTCTGGAAAAACTAGACCCTAGCCTAACAATGCAAGTACCATCTTAACTTTTTCTGCTCTAGACATTATATAACAATGGTTTATTGTGAAAACAATAAGCTGTAAGTTCTCTGTGTATTTTTTTTTCCTTGCAGATACAAGCATAATTAATTAAACAGTATTGTGTAAATAAATAGAATTCTAAAAAAATTTGTAGCTTCACATGATATGAAAATGTCTCCATATACTTCTTTTTTAGTCAAAAGAAAGTATCTGTCAAAAGAAGAATTTATATCACTATCAAATACAACTTTTTGTTCTACTACGATAAGACTTCACAAAACAAAAAATCAGTTCCTTTGCAATCTGTCCATAACAATTAATACCAATTAGAGTGTAAGTAGTTTTGGTAGGATAATTTGTGTTAGTAGCTGCCCACAAACAGGTCTACAAAAAGTTCAAGATGATAGCACTGACTCTTTAAAAGACTAATTTTTTACATAGGTTTTCTGTATTTATGTTTAATTTAACACCAAAATGAATGTATTACAGCACACATATAGCTTAATGGATATATTTCAAGCTGAGTCCTGTCAATTAATGCGAATTCAGCTTTCAAAGTTATGATATGTTAATGATGTCTTTTCCTGAGATTAAAGAATCCACTTGGCAAGATTAAGAATGACTGATGTGACACAATAGAGCTTGCCCACCAGCACATTAAAGTTATGCCATCCCACTGTACTTTAAAACAAGCAATATTGCTCAATGTAAATAAATATTCAGCTTCAATTGTGTGTGCATTATGAAAGGCAAATTGTTTGAGCTACCTAAACTGAGACACCATTTCTGTTGTTTTCTGCCATGCATTTTGCTTCGCTACAGCTAAAGAGATTCATCCTGAAACAGAGAGGATATTTTCAAATCACATGTGTAGCTGAAGAAGACAGATAGAAGGAGTAATAGATTTACCCTAAGGGTAAGATAGTTCAGTAACGTGCTTTCTTTCATTGTTCAGTACAAGATCCTGGTATTTCTGATTCAGTCCCTTCGGTACTTGAAAGCAAAATCGAGAATTCATATTTTATAATATGACATATCATGATGTAAACATGTCTTGCACGCATTTCAGCTTGCTGGAACTGGAAGCTAGTAGCAGCTTGCTGCTATTAGAAAGGAACACCGGAATCGTGCTTTCTGTTATAATAAATACTTTTCTTCTTACCACTGAACATGTAGGAAGCAGCCACTGTCTTCTGGTTTCTATCATCTCAGCTCATGCAGGTCAGGAAATGTCCATTCTATGAGATACATAAGCAAAAAAACTACGTAAAAAAAATGAAAAAAAAATGCAGAATATTTTATGTTCTCTTTCTCTCTCTCTTATGTGCTATTTTCTCTACAGAAATATTGTGCTTAACTGCTATTCGTTATGTAAATCTAGTTGCATTCATTAATAGTAGAAATTATGGTTTTGCAGTAGTTTTAAAATAAATTGTCATGGTATTCTGAACGTCTTGCTTTAGGTATAGGAGAAATATTACTCAGTGGCTACGATGACAGCACAATATTTGGCAACTCAGTTCAGTGTAGCCTTTAGCATAGACATGCAAGTTAAACCCAGTGATAGATCCATTATCCCTCAGTTTCTGTCTCTAAGATTAGGCTAACAGCACTACTACAGTTCACACTTCTCCAAAAGATAGACACTTTAGAAATTGTCAGATGCTTTGAGAACACAGCAAAGCATGATTTGAAAGCAAACACAAATACAGATTTAATGGAGGTGAAGTGTTTTAGAATGTGCTTAGTTTGTTTTGTAAGACATGTATTCAATGAGTGTTAACAACTTTCATTGGCATAATCTGGATAGTGAATCTTAAATACCTTCACTGTCATGCAGAACACTACTACACCAAATGCAAGAAAGGTTCTAATTAATTTAATTTCCCCTTATCTTCACAGGAGGTCAGGTTTAAGGCTAGAGATGAACAAGGTTGAGGGTTAGGGTTAAAGTTTTATTATGAGGAAACCCAAGCAGTGACTTGGGGGGTTTGTCCCACTGTATTCATGATTGGTGTGAAACTTTTCAGTTTTCATCCAGCTGTAGGAAATGAAGTAACTAGATAGTTATCAAGATTTCATTTTTTTCCCTCCTGATAGCAGGATTTTTTTTCTTTATCACTCAGAGATTCAGCTGGACAGTGAAGGTTCTTGACAAATTATCTGTCTCCAAAATCAAACTAAACTCACATTTTGCTGCTTCCTACATTGCTAGAGGGCTTTTTGATGTCTTCACAGAACGATACTCCTCCTTCCTCTGCTTTGACTTGCTTATAAAAACACAACTTTTCCACCATATGATTTATAAACGTGAAGGAAAAAGCTGCCAACTTATCATGATTGTCCCATGACTTCAGAAAAAAGAGTGACAAAGAGAGAAAAAGACGTGGGGACAAAAAACAAGCACTATTTTAAAATATGTCGCCCAAGCTGAAGGAGAGCCGTTATCTTCCAGTGTAATAGATTATGGATGCCATCTAAAGAAGTAGTAAACACAGATGGCTACAACATATGCTCCGCTTTCAAACCCAAATTATTAGAAAAAAACTTCTAAGAATACGCTAGAAGCATTATTCAGAAAATATTAAGAGGAGGTGAGCAATACATGAGGCTGCCGATAATTGACTAGTTAAATGAAGTTTTGAATAATTTCTTCTGATGTTTATAGAATAGTGTATCATAAAATTGGTTATCTGTAACATGGTATCTTCATACAAAGCTCCAGTATTAACTGGAAAACTGCATTTATTTTAGCAGGGTTTGACGTGCTTATATCATTTATATATATCGTTTATAAAAAAGTTCCTCCTCTTTATCTATTGCAAAGTATCAGTGGCAAGAATTGTTTATAGTTAAGATTGTAGAAATTATGAGTCAGACAAAAAAAAGTCTGGTATCAGAAAGGAGAGGAGTAAGATACACTTTTGCATACTAAAAGATTCACAGCAATAACTGATATATTTCTTTGACTGGCTAATGAAGTCTTACTTCTCCAGGTCTGTGGTTTGTCAACAGTTTCTTTTTTCAAAATAAAATAAACTTTCTTGCCTGGGACAAGGACACATGCAACTGAATTATCTGTAATACCAACAGCAGTGAGAAGGTACAATAGCCCAAATCTGAAAACCAGTTTTTTAACTTTATATATTTATCCCCCAGATATTTTTCCTAGCCTGTCCAACAAACACAGGATTACACCTGACAATACCTTCCAGTATTGCTGATGTTTTTTTCTATGAAAATACAGAAAAAAGAGTTTAACGTGGTGCTAAAGAAATAGATATTGTCTTAGATATAACATCAAATTAAAAATCTCAAAGTGGCAGTTAGTGATTCAGTTCTCCTTTTCTCTAAGACAAAAAATACAAGAAATTTCTTACAGCTTCCCTTTATGACACTATATACAGGTCAAACTGCTCATATATCACTTTATTTCTTCATTTGTAGCCTTATGGTACATAGTGAATAATAATTCAAAGAGTTTCAGTTTTAACACAATGATAGGCAATAAATCAATGAAGGTCAACAGAGACTTGATTGCCTGTTAATGATCCTGCTCTCAGCTATGAACTACACTTAATTTCCTGAGGAGGAGCTTTGGATTCTGAATCTGTTTTTCTAAATATTAGTAATAAATAAAGTAGAAAAGTGGTGGAACATTTCTGGAAGATGTCATAATAATACTGTGTATACTATTTCAAATGATAATTTCTAACATATGCCTTTAACTTGATAGGGTACAGAGGGTGAAATTTGTTATATTCTAATGATTTTCATTTCATTTGATGTGTCTCTAACTAGAATGAAAAAGGCTAAGGACTAAATTCAAGTAAAAGTATTAATCTTTAAAGTGTGACTTGGCAGAATAGAGCTGCCAAGTGTAGAGTTATTTGTTGCGGTTATGTTTTTTTCCTTTGATCAGAAATAATTCGTGTTCACCCTGACAGTAACTCCACTGCAAGAGCAAACGGTTTTAATACAGAGTACTTCAGGTGTCATATGATGTCTGTTTATACATGTATAGAACTACTTCAGTCTAACTAGCATGAATAGTTCAATGTCAAGCTTTTGAGGCCTGTTCTTTTTTTCTGTTTATGCAAGGTACTCCAACAGACATTTTACAGCACAACTCGCTCATAATGTCAGAACCAGTGCCATGCAGAGAGTGTTAACATGTGGATTGGCATGGTGCCTTTTCAAAAACAACAAAAACCCAGCCAACCTTGCTGATTAAAACGGAAAGGTGAGAAGTGGATACAATCCTAAGCAGCTGTAGAGAAATCAAATATCCAAAAGATCAGATGCAGAACACCAACTATGAAACTTTTGAGAGAAAAAAGAGTGTCTGGAAAGAGGAAAGGTATTTGAGTTCTGTTGCCTAATTAATATATTAAAGAAGAATATTATATTGAAATTTGCTACGCACAGCCTGTAACACGATAATTTTAAAACTTCAAATGCAATATACTATTTTTAATTTTCCCACTCAGTTGTGTATGTGTACATACTTCATGGTATTTCAATTGAAATTTCTAACTGCATCCAACTGGCACATGTCAGACCTTACTCTCTTTCTACTCACTTGTATCTCAGTTCAAAGGCACAAAATTTAATGGTGACTGATGGGTTGGAGTAATTTTAAATGTGGCTTCAGCTATAAAAAAAAGAAAAATATTAAATTCTAAGTTGGTTGAACAGCCCTACAGACATTCAAAATCATAGTTCTGTATGAAGTGTGACAGGAACTCAAATCTCTATAGGATCTCAAACACAAAGTGCAGAAGGACTTGTTCCCTCAAGAAATTTTTGGTAGGGTTTTTTGGTTTGTTTGTCTGGGATTTTTTTTTTGGTTTGGTTTGTTTTGGCATTTTTGACACCTACCTGTCTAAATAAACAACTGACCCTTTCTCTTGTTTAGGAGTTTTACTTAATAATGAAGGTGTGAGCTTCTATATTTCATATGAAAGGATTGCTAAAACAAACTTACATAAGTAGAATAATTGAAACAATCAAAACTTTTTTTGTGTTTGTTCTTGAGTGTTATCCAAATATGTCTGGTAATTAAGGCAATAAAATAAATTTCTAATGGTTCCTCAAGTAGAACTACTTGATAAATTTCTATCTGGCCTTACTGAATAAAGTGAAATTCATATGCAGCTTTTATATATAAATGGAAAAAAACCTAGTAGTAGAATAGAAGGCACTTCTGTTGTTCAGAGACCATGTTTCAGGAATGAGAAAGATATTATTTTCACTTTTTAGTTCAGTATAAAATAAGTAGTTCTGGCTACCACACTGACACATGGAAGTGCATATTATTCTGTCATTCTTCTCAGACCACAGTTTTAGCAAAATTTCAAGTAAGTTGTTTGAACAAAAGTATTAACAACTCTTTTCTCTCTCTTGAGGAATTCTATAAATTAAGATGATGAAGTTCTTTAATTATTCGACAAAATATTACAGAAAATTCAATACATATTATTCTTTTATAGCATTTTCAGTAGTTCTGGTTTGTTGCAGTTCGTCTGCACTGAACTTTATTTTCTAGATAGCATTCACAATTTCCAGGTATCCTGAGCACTCACACTGGCATGGATAATTTTATATCACTTAGAAATAATATCCCTTTTAAAAAAACACCTAACTTCAAAATTCATCTTCTGGAGGTCACCATGCAAAAAGCAATAAAACCCCAACATAGACCTTTATTTTTGAAAACCATTTACTAAGGTTTTTATAATATTGGAGTCAATTATACTTAACGATTAAATTTGAACTAGTTGAGAACTGTTGGTTTGGGAATCATGGGGAAAGAAAGTGCCACAGAAACTAACTGGTTATGAAGCAGCTGGTTGCAGTTCCCAGTTTGTAGAGTCTTACACTATCTCTTTCTACAACTCCAGGAGCCCTACTTTCCATTCTTTAGTGGGTAGAGATTTCATAAGAAGCCATGAAGTATCTTAGAAAGAGTTAGTTATACCTATTTTAAAACTCTGAGAAGAAATAGACTGAAAATATATTCACACTGCCACACAGTGTTTCAAACAACTGCCACTAATAAGGGAGGAAAAGTCTTTAAAAGGCATTTAAAGGTATATCAGTGATTCATCAGCAAGTCTTCGTATTTCACTAAAATTAAGAAAGCAATAAATCTGTGATTGTGTCATGTATTGTTAATACATGAGTTGCATAAAATACAAGCCAATTCTCATAAGAAAAAACCTCATGCTATAAGTGGAAAGTTTGAGGTCAACTTAAGAGTTGTCCCAGAAAACACTAAATTACCTGCTCCAGAGAGTTAATTCTGTATATAATCTATTTTGCAGGTTAGCTATGAAAGATACAGAGTGCATCTGAATGTGACCAATTACTTTGGGAGTCTAATTACTTTATCTATTAGATTTAAATTTATTAGATTTTTATTTAGACTTAGATTTATATTTAGATTTTTTATTAGATCCTTAAGATAGAATCTGACTTCCCTCTTTCTTACCAGGAATATGACTTCGCTCTTTCTTTGGTCAGAGATAATATTATTAAATAGGCAGTATGACAGAAAGAGAATAAACAAAAATTTAAGGTCTAGGGATCAGTAAAAGCAGCAAAGGTCTACTAATGGAACTCATCAGATATGTAATTCTAATGGTGAAGTTGTAAGTTTTTTATTCTCCAAGGTCAACCAGAGATGTAAAATTGAATAGATTAAGGAGGAAGTAGTGAACGGTTTTAAGAAGAAGAAAATAAGCGCCCAGGACCATCCTGTCCTTATCCAATGCAAGTTTCAGGATCTGACGTGGTAATGGAGTTTTTCTGAACTTGTTTCCTGTCTCGATGCAGAAGCTCAACACTGACAGTGCCTAAATATAAAGACTCCAATCCAGGATCAGGTGTGTTCTTGACGTACATACCTAACAAACAAAAAAACCTAATAGATTTAGCTAGTCTTTTTTCCCAACAATTTTTATTATTAGTTATGAAAAAGTAACAGTAGTATTAAGCAGAAATTGATTTGCTCTATATTAATGTGAAAATTAGGAAGTTTTGTATGACATTCTTACTGAGAAATAATAAAAGAAAATGTATTGTATCTGGGAATCTAAATTAACTAAGTGATCACTATAATGAGATGTAGATTTAAAGCTCAAAATCTGTTTCTATAAATATATTCTCATCCATTGGGGGTATTTATGCAGTACGTAATAATGTTTTTGTATTTATGGAGCCAATCAATTCCTAATTATGAGAGGCTTATATTGAGAGACTTGAGACAGACAGCTTAATGCAACTTATTAGTCAGAACTTCATTGAATCATCTGTCAAGAGCAGTTGTCTCTAACTTTTTTTCTTTGTGAGCACATTTGTGTAAAAAAAATTGGTTGAAGCAGAAACTGAGGGAAAGACAATGATGCAGGGGCAGCACCAGTACTTGGTCTTGTTAAACCTCATGAGGTTCCCACGGACCCACTTCTCAAAGCTGTCCAGATCCCTCTGGATGGCATCCTGTCCTTCAATTGTGATTTTAATTTTATCTGTTAATGAAATATTAAGACAAGCAAATTCCTAGCTATCTAGAAAACCATAAGGGAATTAAGACAAATTCATCCATAAAAAGAAAGATCAGGAATGAGAAAACGTGCGTTTATTTATCGTCTTTACTGCAACTTCTATCAGGAAGTTGGTAGGTAGTTCTTGTATGAAGAAGGTGTTGCAGGTAGTAATTGAAGATCTTGTTGTCCAAATTGATTTCTAGTAACACTAAGAATGAAAACCAGGAGTAATGGCTCTGTCTAGCATGTCAGAAATCCTTCTGTTATGCACAGTTCAACTACTTTTGCAGACCATCAACAGCACCATGAGTTTCTAATGATCCACCAAACAATTCATGCAGATGTAAATGAAACAGAAGTGGAACAAAGCTAGAAAAATTTATTTTTCATGTGCATAGCAATAGAATATTGTGAAGAATTAATGATGTGAATTGAACGTTCAATTACACCTCATTTAGTGACAAAAAGAGTATAATCTTTAAGGTGTATTGGTCTTCACAAATATTTTAAGTCTCGGCTGACAATTATTCTTACAAGTCAGTCTCGCTTGCTTTGTCTTAAAGAGAAAGTTGACTGGCAAATAAATTTTGGTAATTCATCATTTTTTCTGGATTTAACATGAATAGATAATCTGAGTCCCAATTCTGGTTCAGTGTCAAAGCTGGAAAATAAAAGAGAAAATGAAAGATTTTTCTGGTGTCCACAGTGGTTATCATCTGCCAGTTTTGCCATTCTGGAAAATAAAACTTCCTAGTATCTATAAAAGCTGGTGAATTTGGTTATAGGACAAAGGATTCCACACAGAAAATTGACAACTTCGGGGGGAAAAAAATCAGCCTTTTGTAAGCAACTTCCTAGAAATAACTTCTTAAATTTGCCCCCTAGAAGTTTCAGTATAGATAGCAAGGAAATCCATACTTTCTTGTTTCTGTGCTTTCTTATTTTGATGAATTTGTCTTCTTTGTCTTATGGCTTTCTAGATAACTGTGGCATTTTTTGTTAATATTTAATTAACAGTTGAAATTAAAGTCACTGCAATTATGACATGAACTTACTACAGCTGAGGATTTTATTGTTCTTACTTTCTCAGTTTTCAAGGGCAGTGCTTTTATATGCATTCTACTCTTCTATGTATGAGCTCTGACAGTTTAAAACAATTGAAAACACTAATGGTAACGAAAACATTAGATCAACTAATGAACAGGCTAGAAACTTATTACCTGAAAACTGAAATTGATAAGAAAACCAGAATTATTCAAAATCATAAAATATTTTTCTTGATGACCATTCCACTCTCTACTTTTTTTTTCTCTTTTGCTGCCCTGTGTTAGAGAGAGAGAAATAAAATGGACCAAATATTTAGATAGAGTGTTTATTTTATATTAACTAGACTCAGAGATGATACATTGAAAAGTTCAGGCCAAATTCTATATTTAAAAGATTCAATTTCAGGAACAGCCAAAACCACTTGATGGTAATTGTCTGGTATTTCTGAAGTTATGACCTTGAACTTTAAATTTATCTTTTAAAATCTGAACCTGAAATGAATATTATAATTTCCTCAGCTTTGAGAATATTTAGCTTTTGTCATTATAGTTTGATAAATTGACTAGCTTCAAAATCTTGTTTAGAATGACAGCTTATTTATTCCATATAAGCAACAAGTAAATATAGATTGATAACTTTACCTGACTTCATGCTTTGATGCATAAAAAAAGGATTTTAGTTCAACCATCAGCTTAGATGATCAATTTACTAAGCCGTGCTGCCTGCCAGACCCAATGTGCTTTAGTGGCTGATGACTGAAGGGGTTCATGGTACACTCTGAAGAACTCATTCATGTATAATATTTGTTTTCTCTGCTATCTTGGTGAAAATGAGCAAATCAGGAAAAAAATTGCTGGACATAAGATCTCATATTTCCATATGTATGTATACAAACCTGAGGTGTGCATATGTACATATATAAGTCTAGAAAATGGACGTGTTATGTCATCTTTATAGAATTACACAATTAAAATATTATTACAAAAGATGATCTAAAATTAACGTAAAATGTTAACTGAGTCAACAATAAATTTATATTGACTTGGTAAAAAAAACCAAGAAAAATTGTTGATTAAAACTGAAATTTTTTTTAGGAATTCCCTTTGGAGTTTCAAAGAATCTTTTATTAAAGTCCCTTTCTTTAATAATGGAACTCATTATAAATGCATATTTAATCAGAGAGTGAGAGAAAGTATGTGCTCTGGTTCATTGCGTCAAATGCATCTTGGCTGAACAGAATTAGCAGCGTGAATAAACAAAAAGGTGACTTCCAGTCCACTTCAGAGTTGTAGACTGCACGACTTCTGGACGTTAAACCCTTTCTTTCTCTTTTTTCTTTTCTTTTCTTTTCTTTTCTTTTCTTTTCTTTTCTTTTCTTTTCTTTTCTTTTCTTTTCTTTTCTTTTCTTTTCTTTTCTTTTCTTTTCTTTTCTTTTCTTTTCTTTTTTTTTCTTTCTTTCTTTCTTTCTTTCTTTCTTTCTTTCTTTCTTTCTTTCTTTCTTTCTTTCTTTCTTTCTTTCTTTCTTTCTTTCTTCTTTCTCTCTTTCTTTCTTTTCTTTCTCTCTCTCTCCCTCTCCTTCTCTCTCTTCCTCTCTTCCTTTCTTCCTTTCTTTCTCTTTCAACATAACTTCATATATGAATCAAACTTTTTTATACATGATTCACAACTTCACCTAGCAAAAAGAAAGTTCTTTCTTTCTACAAGCTGTATGCTGTATTACCACATCTGTTGCAGACTAATGAAAATATTGTGTTCCAAAGATTCTTCCTTTGCTTGCCCATTTTTTTATTCAAGAAATAAATAAGGAAGAAAGAAACAAGGTAAATACAGTATCACAACCAGTTTATTGCTCCCTCTGAAACATTATTTGACCTTTAAATAAGGCTCATAAATACAATATAGAGTTTATACAGAAGCATTAATAAAAAGCATATTTGTGTATAAATAAAAAGTTAGCAAGTTTGAATGGTGTATAGTTAAAACAATCAAGCTAGCAGTAAAGAACAGATCATAAAACTAGGTTATAACACAGACACACAGAGTTCTATCAATTTGCAGACAAAGCATTCATATATCTTCACAATTTCCTTCTAACAAAATTCAGTAAAAAATTCTGAGTATCTTTTAAATACTGAGGTGTCAAGCTACATCTGTAAGAACTCAATCATCTTTAAATAATAAGTAAACTATAAGTAAGCAGTGCAACTTGTTAATAAGGGAAAAAAAATGAGGTTAAAGACTCATATCAATCTTTCTTATTGGCATTTGCTGCCTACTTTGCAAAGTCAGTGAACAGATGCAAGTATATCACCCTCCTGCTCTAAGGGAAAATGCAAGGTGAATCTTAGTAAATCTTATTCCATTGAGACTTTAGCTCATTAATGTACAACGTTTTCATCCCTTGTTCAGTTTTGGAAGGCTAAGACCTAAATCAGAGGATTCCAGAGGCAAAGCGGATAGATACAGCAGCATTGGGTCACAGTTGGGGATCAGATTTCTTAGTAAAAGGGTCTCCTCCATCCAGTCCTAACAATTATTAAAGTAGTTTGAATATATTTGTTTCTTTTCTCTTGATAATAAAACAAAACACAAAAAATAAAACCTAAAAAAAAGAACCCCAAACCCAAAAAATCCCCCAAGCAATCAACAAAAAACTCAAGCATTATTCTACACTTTTGGAACTATAGGATTAAAGAAGTACTGAATGTTTGTAAGGGGTTTTTTGGGTTTTTTGTTGGTTTTGTTTGTTTGTTTGTTGTGTGTGGGGGGGTTTATTTGTTTGTTTGTTGTTGTTGTTGTTGTTGTTTTTAGTTATTGTTCCAGGGATGCTGCAGAGAAGATTCTTCGTTTCCAGCAGGGATTTCCTTATGGATTTTCTCCCTTATTGTTTCATGTAAAAGTGCCAGTATTCCTTTTCTCTTCCTCATTGCCGTTCTAAACCAAAATCCCTTTAAATATTTCCAGCAAATTAAAAAAACCCCAAACAACCAGCAACATACACACATACAAAAGAGTTCAAATTTCGTAGAAAGACCCAAACACTTAGGTTTTCTCTGGGAAAGGAAAAGATCCAAATTAAACCTCACTGCCTTCGAATCCAGAGACTGGATCTCAATGCTGTGTTTGTGAGTATAATAAGTAACTTTAGCTACTTCTTGTCTCTACTTCAGTAGAAGGATGAGCTACAGAAATTTGTTTCTTCCCACCCTGAAAGACTCAGGCATGTAGCTACCAATTATTCAGAACTAAGAATGCACAGAAACATCTTAATTTTTGACATATGTTTGTCCTAAGAGACATATTTTTGCAGTATTTTATATTGTTTATTGCAGGCTGAGTCTGCTCAATACACAAATAATATTTTTGTTCCATATTCAGAAACTTAACCCTTCCTCTATTTTTATATTTTTATATATTTTCACAGAAAGCAAGAAACCTGACTTAGAGATTGGGGTTCCACTAGAGTGGCAAATAGTTATTACCCCCTGTAAAATTTCCACTAGTTGCTCTACTTTTTAGTTAAAGTCCTTCATAATACGCAATGCCAGCTTTTCTTCTAGAGAAGGGATGGTACATGGCCAATGTAGTTGCTAGCTAGAGACTTTCTGTGGCTCATGGAACACATGGAGGTGTGACACTTTTCCACTGAGAATCAGAAAAACAGAAAAATTTATCCGCTTTAAAACCGTTACTTCAGAGGGTACAGTATGACCTTGCCATGAATGCACTTACGAAATATTTCATGATCTCTAGTAGAAAGTGGGGAAATATTTTACATTCTAAACTCTATTTACATTTTGAATTTACTTATAATAGATCATAGTCTTATATAAATGTTCATATAGACAGTATTTGCCCATGAGCGGCTGTAATTACTCAGAAAATTTTACTTAGAATTTCAGTCATAAATGTGTCCAATCAAATACAAAAAATATGAAAACATGAGAAAGAATAAGATGCTTTTGAAATTGTGCTCTCTAATATGGATTTACTACATGGGCATTCATAATTAGAACTTTCAACATGCCTCAATTGCAGATTCATCAGGAAAAGACTGGGACAGAGGATAATATAAAGCCTCCTATTTTCTTATCTGTAATAATTTAATTTTAAAATAGTTCACTACATTCACTCTTTAAAAGTATTCTTTTCCAATTGTATTTACCTAGACAGAAAAGCACTGTCAGAGTGCCACTTCAGCCCCAAAAGTACAGTTGGAGCTTATTCTTTTTTTTTCCAGGGATAAAATGCATACTGCAAAACTAAGTGTTATACTACGGAAATTTGCATTTCCTGCTCTTCCCTTGAGGAGGAGAATTTATGAAAAAGAGCCCTCATATGTGAGATATTTAAATTATTTGAAGTGTACATTCCTAGTTTGAGAGGAAAAAAAAACCTATGAAGAAGTACAGAACCAAAAGCATTTGCATTATGAAGCAGTCAGAAGGTGATGGAAGTCATGTAAAATGGGATAAAACAGACCATTATAGCTGAATGAATGTAGTCACAATTATCACTAGATATGAATTCTGTGGGAGAAATAAACACCATACTCTTGAAACAGCAGCATAGCTGTATTCCTTTCACATCTTGGGCCATTTGCTGTATACTTTTTTTGCAGTATAGAATTTCCTGTTTATATTGTTTAAAAATTCAAATCACCTAATGAAATAAAAATTCTTGTAATGAAAAAGCTCACACATCATTTTATTGTCTCTGATCTGAGAAAATAGTGCTCCCATTGAAGAAGTCTTTTCTCCTGCATTCCTTTTCTGATGCTGTCACGGTTGATCAGAGATAATGAAAAAAGTATTTACCGTATTATATGCTCTCCATTAAGATAGAACCTTCCTATTTGGGAAGCATTGAGCTTCATTGAGTTCAACTGCAATTCAGGAGCACACTTTTAAAACCCGTCTTTGTTACCTACTTGGGAAAGCACATTCCTTGTTGTCTGCTTTTTATGTAACACTTGCACACAAGCTTTGGATTTTATTCTGAGAATTGATTTTTTTTTTTTAATACCAAAACCATTTATATCCCTGAGATAACACAAAAGTATTTCTACTGCTGTATTTTTTTCAGCAAAGCAAAGCTAATAAATGTGAAATCCTCTCTCCACACTCAAGATATCAAGGTAAGGCGGATACGTTTGAAAAATTGCTCTAATACATCTGAAAATACAAAAATCAATAAGCTATAAAAGCTAAAAAGCTTCTTCAATTTCATCCCCTTATTGCTCGGCGTAGGTGGTCAGGGCATTGAGAACAGTCCAAGGTTGCAAAAAAGTTGTTATACATCTAGTGTGCATGGTGAAGAATATAAGAAAACCCTATGGAAGTCTGAATGCACACTTGAGATAGAGAAGGGAGCCAGCAATGGCCTTCAAGTTCTCACCCATTTGATGGAAGACCTGCGAGTTTGCTTGAGAGATTCTGCAGCCACAGCTGTAGTTCATGTCCTCTTTATATGAACAAAAGATAAATCCTTTAAGATTGATTTCTGGTTGTTGTCATTGTGTCTTTTTGGGCCAAGGAACTTCCATTTTTTTAAATTTTCAATATAATCAGAAGTTAAGGATAAAGCTGCCTGAGCAAGCAATTTTTGGATTTTTTTAAATTAATGTATTTATTTCCAAAGTAAAGATACAAACATTTTAGATTGTCTGCATTTTGAAAACTGAAATCCGAAGAAGAAAAATAAAATAAGAAAAAAAGAAAAATGCAAGACTTGAACCTTCTTTCTTCTCTCTGAACATAAATGTAAACCCACTTCCAGCAGAAGGGTACAGCTGATCCATATCCTGGTGGCCTTCTCACAAGAGGAATCCAGGACTGCTACTATACTAACTTCACAGCCTGGAAGTGGTAAAATTAGATCGAGAAGTTTTTCAAAGTGTTTATTGGTGAGGGTGAGGGTGGGTTTATTGTTGTTGTTGTCGTTATTATTATTATCATTATCATTATTATTATCTACATATAAAATAGATAAGAAATCAGAAGGCTGCCAAACAGGATATTTTTACCGAGAACCACCACTGAACTTCATCCAAAACCTTTTTTAGCAAGATTCATATGGCATGTTAGAGGTCTGTACACAGCAAAAGTAAAGGTACAAAGAGTCAGTGGTGTTTAGCCTGGTCTCTGAACCCTACTGCTTCAATTTCCTATGGTAGCCAGAGAACTGCTTCAATGTGCACCACCTATCATCACGCTTCCCAAGAAATCTAGCATCAGACTGGGAATCACCCAGTAAAAATTTTCCCCTGCATTTCCCCTGAACTTCTCTTCCTCTCTCCTCTGTCTCTAAAATGGAGCGAGGATGAGAAAGTGGGGAAAACATCTTGCATTTAAATATTTATTACCACTATACTGCAGCTATTATTCCATGGATTCTTAGAACAAATCCTCTGAAAGTACTTAATATTTACAGATTGAGGGAATATTCATATGAGAGAAAACAAATCAATCATTGACATGCTATTAAAGTAAACTCGTCTTGGTCAGAGCACACAACTAGTTTGAGCAGCTGCTGCTTGGAACATGAAGGTGAGGAGTTATTATCAGGTATGCCTTATGCTACTTATTATATCCTGAGAAAATAAAGTCCTGCCATTCTTTCTCATACTTGCTCAGTCAAAATTCTCTCTCAGCTTTCAAATTATGGAAATAATTGTGTTAATAGGTTCTATTCAAAAACGGCATAGACAACCAAAGCAAGAAACTCCTAACACACACAGGGAAATCAGATCACGAGATCTTTCTGGAAATATGGTGAGATATACATAAACAAGCACTTGACAGTGTGTGTTCTGAATGACAACACTGATGAGAGGTCGATTTCCTGAGTTAAGGATTTAGAGAGCTGGGATATATGTCAGTGAAAGACTGCAAAAACATATCTTCTTTTCGTGTACTGCCCTCAGATTCAGCAGCACAGAATTTGAATAAAGCCTCCAGAATAAGTCCCAATAATGTACTGTATTTTATAACTGAATAATGCAATAAATTTAAGGAAGTGTTGTCAAGCATAGGAACTGGTTGCCAAAGGAAGTGATGGAGGTACCATCTCTGGAGGTATTTAAAAGACATGTAAATATGGCACTTAGAGACATGTTTTGGGTGGACTGTGTTAGGTTAATAGTGGTTGGGCTCAAAGACATTGCAGGCTTTTTTCAGCCTAAATGATTCTGTGGTTTAAGAACTGGAGAACACTGGAAAAGTCAAAAATTTAGGAATGATATTGTGAAGGAATAAATAAGCAAAGCCATGGAAGTAAAATGAAATATGAGATGAAGAAGGGAAAGAGAATAAAATACAACTCTGATATACCAGAGGAACAAATTTAATTATATACAATAGTACTAATGCCAGGTTATTTAACTGAGGACAATAATAGAAAAGGAAACTCAGAATGATCTAAGCATTGATACAATTACCCTGGAAATCATCAGTAGAGTGAGGATTGGGGATTATGGTACAAAAAATATCAGAGGTCTGACATTATCAGATCTTCAAATGTATTGAAGAACTTTTCTGTTTATCTGACCCACAAAGGCTTAATTTTTTTTCTGGAAAAGGATGTATTCTTTAATTACTTCGAAGGCAATAGGACATGATGGCCTCAGGAATTCTTCTCCAGTTCAGTAACTTCTGTTAAAATGCTGATTGAAATGGATTTAAACTGAGACGAAAAGACTAAACTTATAATACTATCCAAAATCTTTCATATTTATATCACTGAGTATAGACTGTAGTTCGAAATACTGAGAATTTGCCTAGTCTTTTAAATCTGTGCAGATATTTTTCCTATGTTAGTTTTTCCTACCAAAGCCAGAAGTTTAATTCTACTATAGATTATAGAAAAAGCCAGAAGAACTACATCTATTACAAAATGTATTAATGTAACAGGAAACCTGACATATTGCAACTGTCAATATTAAGCTGTGAACAAAATTTATGAGATTCAAAGCGGGCTTTTTCTAAATTTACTTTTCACAACAATGCAACTTTGGGTTTGGTTTTTTTCGGGGTTTTTTTAAACTCAGTGTATTATTTTAAAATTGCCACTTTATAAATGATTTTAAGATTTAAAATTTTTGGCAGAAAGCAGAACTATAGGATTTATTAAGCGTAAAATAGATTTAAAAATTTGCAGTAAAGTATATGTATGTTTTAAACACTCTATGTTTTGTGAATAGTCTGGTATCTACAATGTCACTGTGTAGTGTTTATGTTATATTTTTATTACTTTTTTTTCAATTTAGTGTTTCTCAGCTCTATTTACGGTCAACTTTTTCTTACAGACCTGAGAATAAAGGTCAAATAAAGGTCAAGCTTATAAGAAAGGCCAAGAAATAGGCAAAAATTTGATTAAACTACATGAACTAACAGATAAGTAAACAATACAATATTGACCCAGGCCTTTTGAGTGGATGTGGGAATATATTCTGCCAAGACTTATAAAAGCAGATTATAGCTTCCATCTAAGCAATGATTTGTTCCCAGATCTGTATTCAGAATTGTATGTACTGTCAGTCAATGGCTTTGAGAAACCTGAAATAAGGGAGCTATGCCTTATTATAGCATTCCTACTCTATATCCTGCAAAATATACTGTAGGGTACAGAATTTCTCACTTATTACTATCTTACTTTAAATGAAAGAATGTCCTATTTTTATTATAGAAATCACATATGAAAATGCTTGTGTTTATTTGTGTACTAAGTTGTCCCCTATAGCAGCTAAGCAAAGACAGCAGGAATTTGGTACTACTTGTTTAAAACAATTTTAAAGGTTATCTGAAGAAAAAAACTCCACCTGTGCTTTTTACTGTACCTTTACATTTAACAAAGGTGATTATGTTCAGCTTTTGCCTGCTTGTTTGCTTTTCCTGCTGCATTTTTCCCTGGAATCCAGTTATTTTCTTTCACTTATTTTCAGGGAAGCCTATGAAGAGCAAAGTGCTTGTATGGCAAAATGACATTACAGTAGCTAGAAACCTGACCTGTGTTTCCAGCATCCTTTAATTAAAGAATATAAATACCCAATCAATAAAGGTTTCTGGACACTGCACTTCTAACTTCAGCCTGCATCTTTAAAGCTGTGACTTCCTGTTAAATCTGTATAATCTTTGTAGCAACTGTAAAATATATAATCATTCACCCAGTGGACAAGATGAAAGAAAACTGCTTCCTAAAGGCTCAGTCTCCTCGTATTTTATAGATATGCCAAAATAATATATGTCCACTTGCACTGCTTCATTTTTTGGTGACAATAGGCTTCCCACAGGAAGATGGATTTATTCAAGCAGACAGAATTAGCAGAACACATTGGGATTTTTTCTGCACTGCAATCTGAATTAAATAGCTTTTGGCCCAGCAGAACTGGTAACACTGATGCACAATAGTTTGTGGAACGAACATCATACTTTAGCTTATGTAGAAGTCTTCCCAAAAGCAATTGGGCAGTTTGCATGTTTTTTTATTTCTTAATATAAGATTATTTAAAACTAGATAAAATAGTCTAACATGGGACAAATTATCCAGTGACACTTACCAACATGAAACTCTTCCATTCTTGAGCAGCATAGAGAGTTTGCTCGTACTGAAGTATTTCATATTATGTTTCTACTAAAAGCACATAGCTCATCATCTTGATATAGTAACATAAATTAAAGTACTTTTTCCAATTTAAAACTTTTTCTTTTTTTCTCTTTGATGGCATCTGCTTAGTAAAAGGAACTAAAATCATAAATATGTCTGAGTATGTTGAAATACTACATATGCTTATTAAATTGTTCTCTTAAAATCCCTCTTGATGCAAGAAAATTATTAGAAAGCATTTGCTTCATAAGGGAAGAATTTGAAGGAATGAATTTGCAGTTAATTTCATGAAGAATAAGCATGATTTTTCATTACTTTTCATGAAAATTCCACTATAAGCTCAGTTTTTTAATCAAAAGTCCATACATTAAAGTTGATGAATGATCTTGAAGAATTTCTAGTCCAGGAAAATATTGACAATCTTCATTAAGAAAGCGAATTCTATTTAATATGTGCTACATTATTTGTGGTAGGTGGATAATTAAAAGTTGTTTGTTTTTTTTTTTTTATTCTAGAAGTCTGTTTCTATAAAGGAATTTCATAGAGTCAGGATAAAAGCAAAATCAGAAAAAAATGTTCCACGTACTTCTTAACTATGTATTTGTTTGCATTTTCACATATGAAAATGTTTTAAGTGCATATACAAATTGTTATTTTTACATTACTCAGACAGTTTTTACTCAGATACCATCTTTGAAAAGAAACTCATTCATGTGTAAAGAAGTGCCTATACAAAACGTTCAGTCTTGGAGGACACATTTAAGCATTAAGATGTTCTGGAATTTGCTATAAAATCAGAGCTAGAATTTAGTATTCTTGACGGATTCCAGTTTCAGTGTCAACAAACTTGCCTAAGTTACCCTACAATTTCTCATGTGTAATGTATTTGGTTAGATTCAGCAATATTCTAACACCTCCTTTTTTGCATACAAGAAACAATTTACTATGTAAGCAGCCTCATAATTGGCAATGTGCTTACTGCAGTGGAAGGGGCTATACAGTGAAGGCTAAAGTATCAGCTATTAGACTGTTGCTCTCAACAGAGAAATTCTGGTCTTAGCAGAGATTTTGGTATCCATGGAGATGGGAGATCTTATATATATGTAAGATGAAGGTCTTAACCCTGAATCTGGAAACGGCTCCTATTTCTATGAATTTTTTTCTGTCTTAATGTAAAAGCAACGCAGTAGTTTTGAAACACCTTTTAGCATCGGTTACAAAGAAAAATCTGCTATTAAAAGGAAAAAAAAACTCTTAGGAAATGCATAAAAACCAATGTGAAATAATCAAATAAACCAGTATCAAATTCTTGCATCCTTTATTGATGGCATTCATGGCATTCTTGTTTCTAGGACTTCTAGCCAAAGACATGTTCATGTCCCTCCGATGCATTTAAATCACTATGAAGCAAACCTTTGTTTCTTTGTTTGACCAAGACAGAAGGTTTCTGATCATAGTCTGAAGAAATGAGAAAGATAAATCCTTCACACATCTTTGACTTTTACACTTGTTTACATTTACTGAGATTGCTAACTAGGTTGAATGAATACAAGTAAAGTTGTCTAGTTTTCTTCACTCAGAAAGAAACCTAAAAATTTGAAGAGCTGAAATGCTTCCATAACCTTTTATTCCTTTAAACAATACATATGGAATTCTCATTAGTATAATGAGTATAATTAGTACAATGTGACAAACAATAGATTTTCTAAGTGTATTGGAAGGAAAGAAAGATATTCGATGACTAAGGTGAAAATATGTTCACAGACCACAGTATCAACTGTGGTGACAATGGAAAACGAAAATGGTTAGAAATAATAAATGTATGCAGATAGAGACCTGATATGCTAACAGTTAATTAGAAGCAATGGAACATTAAAATGTTAGATGGCATTTATTATCTGGCAACAATTTATCAGGCAAAATAAATTTTGATTTGTCTTAGTACCTTAGAATTCAACAGGAATGATCAGGCATATAAATTGTTTAAAAGCTGATGATCCCAGAAGCCAGAACAATATCGGCAACTTTTCTAATCAATACCTCTTCTTTGTTAAAATGAGCAAGTAAACAAAGTCACAGTAATGCATTCCACGGCTGCTGGGACTGATTCCTCTTAGCCATTGTTCTGTTCTTCTTTATGCTGAACAATTTTATAAAGCTGCAGCAAACAGTTTGTGAGTTTTAGCAAAGTCAGATGTATAATTAAAACTTCTCAAACTTTCTTGTGCTTTCTGCGTTTGCCTCTGGGTCAGAGTGTTCTCATTAGATCACCACACAAAGGAAGATTTGACGGGAAAAGAGTAGAAGGATAAAGCTGGAAACCAGATCTTTTAAGAAGGAACAGAATGAATGCGCTCCAAGTAGGCCTGTGATGGAGCAAAAAGTTAAAATCGGAGGATCACATGAAGTACTCAAATACATCGAGAATGACACCTCTATGGTGTATTTTAAGTATCTTTCAGAAGCCAAGATTGGAGTAATTCTGAGTCATGTGAATATGCAGGCCAAATTCCAGAACAAAATAACCATCAGAAAGTAAGAAGGGGTCAGAGAGGTGGTGACGAGAATTGAACCTGACCTGTACAATTGCATTTGTAAATTACAAGTAAAATCATGAGCTAGATTAGGCAAGATAGCAAATTTTTCAGAACCTTTAAAGAAAAGAACAAGACAGGTGAATTTATAGAAATGTAGATAATGGCTTTTTTATCTTATTTATTTATTTAATTATTTTGTTCTTGTTTTGTGGTGAGATCTTTTGCTTTTTTGGTTGTTTTGGGGTTTTTTTGTGCTTTTGTCTGTTTGTGCACTTGGTTTTGATTTTTAACAAGACCGAAGGATGTAATAGGAAAAGAACCTTTATGTACCCATGGATTCATGTGATTTTTTTTACTAGATAAAAATTGTCATCAGTGAAGTTATACAATAAGGCAAAGAACTTATTTCAGTCAAGGGCAGGGATCTACAGCACAACTACTGTACAACTAAAAAATAAAGGAGATTCATCTACTTTTTCAGCTACCTTACAGTGTGGTAGATGATCTTGAAGGAAACATAATTTCATATTAACACAGAATCACAGAATTTCACTTCAGTATCTCACTTCTGTGATCTGGACAAAACAACTGAAATTCAATTAATAAATACTGGAAAAAAAGAATCAATAAATTATTCCATAGACTTAATACTGCCACTTAGTAGCTTTCTTGGGAAAATAAACCAACATGTATTTTTTAATACTAAGAATAAAAATAACATTATGAATAATCATACTAAATTAATCATATATTCACATAGAAACATAGAATTATTAATGTTGGAAAATAATATAAGATCATGGTGTCCAACTGTTAACACAGCACCACCATGTTCACCACTACACAATTGCATCCACATGCCTTTAGAACACTTGTGCACAAATGTACCTTAACTATAGAATTTAGAATACTTTTTTAAAATAGTCCTCAAATTCTTCCAGAGACTGATAATTAAATGCAAATAAAAATGTAAAAAAATTCATTTATTAGTTTTGTCATCTTCCAAATGGAGAAGAAACTCTTCTGCATGACTTTCCACAGAAAGTTTTGGTTCTATTTGCCCTTTTAAAATAAATCTTAGGAGGCAGAAGAACACCGTCACGAATTAATTGTAATATAACTGTTGCTACAATCATGAGATGAAACATCTTTTATGAATGTTTGATTTGCTTTTTTAATATATATTCTTTTCATGATCTTACAATGTGTAATATGCAATCAGCCTGGGGAATGGAAAAAACAACCCCAGCCTTGGTAGCCCTCGGCTGCACGTGCAGCATTACAGCAGCATTCAGTTTGCAGAATTTACTGGGCTGTGTAAAAAACCAGTGCTGTCTATGTGACAATAGAATGAGTACAGCACAGTAATTTTGAAGTTGTTAATTCTACCCTTAGACACTGTTATAAAGCAAACAATGCCTTTTTTTTCTTTTGTCATGCAAGAAAACCATCCGTATATATTCTTACTTCAAAATAAAAATAGCGAGATTAGTCTAAACATCTTGATTGATTACTTGGCTATGAAACTTCTGTAAGTATGATAGAGTTTTTGCAGTTTATAATAGAAAAATCACATTCTTTCTTAAATCTGGATGTCAGAAAATAACTTGCCGCCTTGCTGAACCATTCCTAGTACAGTATTTCAAAAGTACTAATCCTTTTCATGACTCATGCATCTTCATTTTCCTTTGAAATGACACCTTTTCCTGGGAAAAACCACAAGTAAACATTCTTATTCAATGCCTATCAGCCTGACAGTTGGCTCACACAGTGGAATATTGGTTTTCAAAGTTATTGAAATCTATGCATTTCTTTCTATCCCTTGATATACAAAACATACAGAACAAAACAAAATTCTGAAGGCCAATATATTTCATACCACACTCTGACAAAAGAGGATTGCTGAGACATAGTGGATTATTTTGTTCCAAGTGACTTTCAGAAATATAAAACATAAGTCTTATGTGGGGTTATCTAGCACATAGTGGATTACAGAGACCTTTTGAAACCCCTCAGATTAGAAAAATAAACATTTTGAACCCTGGATTATATGCATACATATATGTGTGAATATCATCAGATTGCACAGCCTGGTCTGTAAGACACTTTCATTTGTTCTTAATTTTAAATCTGTCTGCATTCGTGCTGATTTTAGTAGTTTCACTCATATTTATTTTTCTTCACCATGTACATACCTCTTCCAAACATGAGAATATTGTACAACAAAAACTTCAGAGTCTGACCAAAAAAGAATCAACCAGAATAAGAAACTAAATTCTAAAAACCTGCAGATGTAATTTAAGGTCTTCACAATACCATTTAACAATTTGAGAACAATAACTTTTGCAATCTACATGTGTACACACAGAAATGCTGAAAAAAAAAATAATCTATTTTAATAACATCTGTATTTTTCTTTTTTCACATATGAGTTTCATCTTACGTGAGTAAAAATAGTAGTCAATTTAGAAAGTAATCAAAAGGAAGAAGTAAAAAGTAAAATTTAAAGGCAGGAAATATCCATGCCAGTTACAGGATGTTTTCTCCCTTGGAATCAATTCATTTTTATATTGCGAAACAAGTCAGAAATTACATTATTTTTATAGAAATTGTATTTCCCATGAAATACATCAATATTGAAAGACAAACCAGATCAAAATCAGAGTTCATACTGAGTCATGTGAAACTTGGAACATTACAGCATTGGTGTTAATCTAAAAATATGTTTAAACAATAGCATACATCTAAGTTCAGAGCAGAAATAAAACTGCACAAAATAGTGAGAGCAACTGTTGAGGTAACACAACAATATATTATCACATCACTGATATTAATACTTTGTTGGTGTATGGTTATGTGTATTAGACTTTAAAGAAACACCACGGAAAAATTTAAAACCAGTAAAATTTATTTAGGTGAGAAGATTTTAGGGCAGAATATGATAATCAATCTGCTGAGAAAAGCTGGAAGTCAGCTATACACTTATGCATCAGATGTGGAATTCAAGAGAAACCTATGTAACACATTCAAGGACAGTTAAAATGCTTTTAGCATGAGGGAGAGAGCATATTGCTTACAAAGAAAACGTGATTTGTTAAAGTAAGGATCAAGTAATCTTTGTTATAGAAGCTGATATGTTTATTTGTTGATCATCCTCTTTTCTTACATGAAATTAAACATTAATGGGCAGCTACCAGTTTCTTAGATAAATAATTTTTATTGTTTTTTTCTTATTTGGATACTCATGAATCTGGTAGTACAGAACTTTAGTCCAATTAGGCCTTGAATAGATTTAATTTAAATTGAACAGCTACATCAACTGCAAACAAACAAATGAACTAGTAAACAAAATGAGCTGTAATTTAAGGGGTGTTTATTTCACAAGTTTGTTGTCAGAAATTAAGGATTTAATTAAAATGAATTTTAACTTAATTTAATTAATTTAACTAGTGAGACTACTATATGAGTTAGCTGGACTGGAATACAGCAGACCTCAAAACTGTGGCTGGAAAATGTAATACATACAGAAGGAAAAATGTATATGGACTGATTCAGCTATCGAAATGATCATCTTAGAGAAGATGTTAAGAACAGTGTCTCCTTATGTAGGAGAAGCAAAAGGACTAGCCATCAAGGACAGAAACATAAAATCAAGGTTTGGGTCAAAGAGAGAATTATTTAATGTAAAACTAACCTTAGCAGTGGCAATATTTTATTCGATCCTCTTCAATTATTAGAAGAATGAAGAACAAGGGCAAAAAAATTAAAACGCTTTTCTTAAATAAGGACATCCAAAGCTCCTTAATTAAACTAAAGGTATATTTTGTTTCATTGTCAATAAAGAGATTCGTGATGAATACTAAGGCAGAGGCAAGAAGACAATGCTTCTCCTGAGAAATAATAAGTATCTCCACAAAGCAAGCCAAAGCTGCAAGACTTTAGTTAAAACAAAGGGCTAGACATAACTCTATATCATAATTCTTTATGAAACAGCAGATGAATTCACAGATTCAACAGTAAAAAATTTCAATATGTTGCTTATGTGGAAGCTCAGGGTGGAGGAATTACTGGCAAATATGAAACTGGCTACACAATTTATTGATTCAGGAAGAAGAAAGAAAGAATCAGACACTGCAAGCTCATTATTCTCTCTTAATAGATCTTGCAAGACTATATAAAATAAAAGATAATGTTGGTAAAGGAACAAATGGATATGATATGAGTATTAATAAAATTAGTCTGGGTATTAGGTGAAAGTTTGTATTCATCAGAGCAGTGTAGTTGAAGAATGAACTTCCCACTGGAATTAGGAAGTAGAACCAGTATCTAATTTTTAGACAGAGCTTGATTTCTTTATAGATAATATTGCGTACTGTGATTGCATGTGATGAGAAAGGAACATAATGTCACTCCAGTGCAATGCACTTAATCTCCAAATGCGCTTGTGTGTGGTGAAAAAGTCCTTTCTTCTTGATAGATTATAATTCCTAGCCACAATACAAAATTATCAGCAGAAACATTGTTATGTTATTCTTTAAGCTTAGCAGGAAAACAACTGACAAAGTGAAAACTGGAAAAGACACCTGGTATGAACCGGTTAAACACAGGAGAGCAAGGGAAACGAAGCTTTTAGGAATAAAATGGATCGGAACCAGAAAGGCTCGAAATATACCCAAAAAACAGGATTAACACCAAAGGAGGTTAGATGTTG
>VZTF01007558.1:51953-71758 GCA_013397755.1 Cnemophilus loriae | reverse complement strand
GGGTGGGGGAACAGGGGGAGAGTGACAGGGGTTAGGTGGAAGCATATCACCCTTCCAAGGGTCCCAATGACATCTTGTTGCTCCCCTCCATTTGGTCTTCTTGGTGGTGAGGGTCCCTCATCACCTCCACCTAGCTGCACCACATCATGCAGAAAAGCATAGAATCCCATGAATTAATATATGTTTGGGCCAGGTGGGAATGCCCACAGGCCTCCCTTGCAGGGGGGCAGTTTGACACTGTCCCTTGCAACACTGAGGGTCTGCTGCATCATCCTGCAGTGCTCTGGTGCAGGGTCTGGGGACCACTTTCGGGGGAGTGGCCTTTGATGGGCCATGACACCCCCTCTGCTGTGGATTCTGCTTCCCCCAGGGTGAAGGGGCCTCACAGCTGAGCTGGTCTGCACAGCGGAGGATGGGCGTTCACTGCCTCGGACCAGAGGCTTTTTCACCACACACCCAAAACATCTCCTCTCCCCACCCTTCGGTGTGAGGGTCTGTGCGAGTCTGGCAGCTGACAGCCATGGGGCAGTGGTATCCACCCCGAAGGTGCTAAGCTTGATCATTCCATGAATTTATTCTTTTCTCCCCAGACCTGAATTCACTCTATCTTATCTCCATCAGCAAGAAGTTCAGAGCCTCAGTCAGAGGGCCTATTCAAGATATGGTGGTCTTCTCCGCAGCTTTTGTAATACAGTTTTGCTAAAACAGGCGAAACTCCTTCATGAAGATGTTTAAGTCATAAACTGTAACATTTCAGTTTCCAACAACATTATACCTTTCTATTATCACATGTCAATGCTGATACCAGCAACCATAAAAAATGTGGTAAGAGATAGACAGCTACAGCAAACATGCTGCTGTATTCCTCGGTTCTGTCTCGGTCTCATCTGGCATCTGTTTCATTAGAAAATTAGATTATTTTTCCAAATATCTCTGGTTCTTCTCTGGATAAGATAGATGATGCTTAAAAGTACATTTAGAGTGAACAAAATACTCACTGAAAGAATTTTATTGAGTTAAAGGCTGCTGAAAAATATAATACAGTTCTAACGTGAGTGGCCTTGAGTATTTAGGTAATAAAATGGTATGTTTGGCAAAAAAGAAGTGAAAAAGTATGAGTTTTACATCATGGTTGGGGGCATCATTAGATCATTAACACTGCACATGTTTTTCTCCCTAAATGTAATAGGGTCTAGGTAAAAAAAAAAAAAAAAGGAGAAAACCAAAAACCAGAAATATCTGGTTTTGGCTAAGCCAGGTTAACACATTTTTCTGGTTTGCTACCAAAATAATACCTAAGTAGGAACAATACCCAGAAGGACTCTTCTGATTCTTTCTAATGTTCTTTCTGCTATACTTCTTATTCTGAGTTATTTTTTTTAATCTTCTTTCATTATTCATTTCACAACTGCCAAACTCAACTGTCTTCATAGCAAGTTACATGGAATGTCCTGTAAATAAATATTGCAAATATGTACCTGAACATGGGCTTTTACACTTTGTTGTCCATCCTTTCTATTCAGTCACATGAAGAACCATCCATGTAAAACCATGTCCCAGGCTTTAACAAATCCAGACTCCAGTTAATAAAGGAATTAAATACTACAGTACTGGTGATATTTTATCAGTTATCACTGATGAGAAGGAAGCCGCAGAATTCAGCATCTTTCCTTACTTCTGTCAGATTTTATTCCTCTAAGTGTCTGGTATCTTGTGCTGTTTTTTGGAATCTTGCCTCGAGGCTCCTACATGATAAACAGCATATTTCCAACTGCTGCTTGCTACCTTCTCCACAAGAAAGATTCTTTCAAAGACAAGTAGTTGCGCAGTGAAGGCGGCAACCAGACTTGTGCACCTCAGATTTTCTCAGACCAAAGGCTGTAAAACTTCTCCCAAGAGCTGCATGTGGCTCTGAGGCAGGCTACAGAGGAGGCTGTAGTGCTGTGCTGATAACTGAGTGCAACGCTTCGCGTGGGTCAGTAACAGCGCAGCTGGAGCTGCATCAGACTCCGTGAACGCAGGACAAGTTACCGTGATCCAGCAGCAGATCCAGCAGCCATGACCTTCCACAAGCACCAAGGTGCTCCCTCCCGGATGAACTGATGATTTTCTATTCAGTAAAAAAAAAGGATCACGCAGAACTATCATGGTGGTATGATGGAAGTAGTCTTCATCTTCCTACTCCCAAACTGTTCATGATTTGCAAGCCAAGCAGGAAATATGTATGTGAAAGTAAATCATTCCTCTTTTCCATTTAAATGTTTAATGACATTCATGCAGTTAATCGCTATCCATTCCATTCGTGTATGACTATACTGTTTGACAAAAAGCTCTAACACGAGTTTAATGAATTCTTTGAGTCCCCTCAGTTTCTCAAATTTTTACCTTTTCATTTCTTCAAGTAATTTTTGAAATTCTTTATTTCCATTATCACACTTAATTCTATCCTGATTTTTGCAATTAATGTTCTTTTCTGGTTTGTTTTCTCCTGGTTCTCTGACATTTACAGAGATTCAATGAAGCTTCTCATGTGGCAGCACATTTATGTTTCTCTTAAATGATTTCCATAATTTTTCATTTTTTAGTCCTTTATGAGCAAAGTTAATGACTGATTTTCAAAATAGCCTTTTTCGTTTTCTTAGTGTGAGAAGCCGAAGCAATGCAACTTTTCTTCTTGATAGCAGTTGTAAGTAGTCTATTTTATGTGAGATTATTTTCATCCACTTGTACTGTAAATCTCACTTTTTAAAGCACAGAAACATCTATAGGTAAATGGTGGATTTCATAAAATTAATATGAAACAAGTTACAGGAATATTGGGGACAAAATGAATAAGAGGAAGAAAATTATTTCAGCATGAAAATCAATTTTTTTCTTCCTTCATACTTTCCCAAAGTTACTTTTCATATATGTTGTTAGCACTTAGAGGCCAATTTCCTTTTGGCACAAATGGGCAGGACTTCAGCTGCAGTACCTTGATAAAAGAGAGAATGAGAGGCATCGTAAAAATAAAAAAGGTTAAAATGTTGTTGAATTTAATAAAAAATCAACTACATCTTTAAAATTAGCTCTTCTCAAGAAATTAATCAGACAAGGTTTGATAAAACTAATTTTCTTAAGAAGGAACCTGTGCAGAAATGTAGAAACGTAGACATTTCAAGTGAAGACTTATTACAAGCACATAAATAGAAATTATGTTTATATACAAGTATACTCATATATTTATATGCAAGTATACTCATGTTTATCATGATTTTTATTCAAAACTGAGGCATTAATAATTGTTTGATGACTGCACCTCTTTGTGCACTCCTGATGAACTCAGAAGTGCTACTCTTAAGTTGTCATCTAGTCCTCCATAATAACTCTCGAGGAAGAACCTGCAGTGAGAGGAAAATTCAGGATAGCGAACTTTCAGTTGTTTATGGAACTAGTGGCTGGGACCCCCAGGAACCTGCCTTTAGGGACTAAGAAACTGAACAGAGTTGGCAATTTTTTGATGACATTGTTCTTACAGCAAAAGCTTTTTCAATTCCCACCTGTAAGAAATTAGGGACAGAAGGCAGAAGGCCAGCACTGCCGGTTGAGGACCTTCTGGTCAAACTACAGTGCAAGAAGAAAAGTAATAGGCAGTGGAATCAGAGATTTGTATCCTGGGAAGAACAGAGGGTGCTGCTCAGATGTTTAGGGATGGGACCAGGGTCTTCTTTCTCTGTAATGTAACCTCATAAACCACAAGGAACAGAGTCCTAATGTGGATAATTTGAACTTCCTTTAGAAAGAAATCCTACTGTGAGGTTATTCTTTTTTTGCATCTTCTGCTGTGCAGTATATTGAAATAAAAGAGCTGAAACCGTGTTTTGAAACATTACACAAAATTAAATACAGTATACAAAAAACATTCAAAGCTTTTGTCTTGGAACTCTGATATGGATCTTTCATACAATTCTGGGAAAATGAGGGTGACTCTCTTTTCAGACATGCCTTGAAATGATAATGTCTTTATGAATAAAGGCAATAATTTAGCAAAAACTTAATTTAGCAAAACCAGGAAGCTGGCAAATATAAAGTTTTGCCATGTTCTAGAAAACATTACTGAAGAGCAAATATACATGTTTAAAATTATTTAAAAACCTTTCAAAGTACTGGTTTAGGTGTGCTGGAGATACAGTACAAGCAATTCCCAAGATTTTTACATCTTAATAAATCATTTACACATGCAACATTAGTTAAAAAGACCTCTTTCTAAATAAAATAAAATATATTAATTATAGAATACTTCAGCTTTCTATAATTTACACAGATCTGGTAAAAACTTTTCATACAATTCCTGTTGACCAGCAGCTTTAATTCAGCAGCCTTAAAGGAAAGCATTGCATATTTTAGAAAGAGGATAAAAACTCTCCTTCAGTGGTTCCTCCACTGGTTGAAAATATTTAAAAAGAAACCTAAGGGAAAGGACAGCGACTAGTTGTCTCTCATCATGAGTTCTAAAAGCACATTCCAATTTCTTAACGCACAGATGATGTAAACTGAGAGTGAAACTAGCCTTTCTCTCACTAGGGAGGAAAAAACCACTAAAAATGAAATTATTTCATAGAATCATAGAATATACTAAGGTGGAAGGGACACACAAAAATCATCGAATCTGACTCCTGGCCCTGCACAGGACACTCCAAGACTCACACCATATATCTCCCAGCATTGTCCAAACATTTCTCACTCTTTCTGTAACCTTTGCCCTGGGGAGCATATTCCAGTGCCCAAACACCCTCTGGGGAAAAACCTTTTTGTAATTTCAACCTAACCATTCCCTAACTCAGCTTTGGGCCATTTCCTCAGGTCTTGTCACTGGTCAGCACAGAGAACAGATCAATATTTGCCCCTCCTCTTCCCCCCACAAGGATGTTGAAGACTCCAGTGAGGTTCCTCCTCAGTGTCCTCTTCTCCATGCTGAAAAACCCAAGTGACTTCAGGCAACTCCATGTATGGCTTCCCCTTGAGACCCTTCACTATCCTCATGGCCTCCTTCGGACACTCTCTAACAGCTTTACATCTTATATTGCAGTGCCCAAAACCGCAGCCAGCACTCAAGGTGAGGCTGCCCCATTGCAGAGCAGAGTGGGACAATCTCCTCCCTTGCCCAGCTGGCGATGCTGTGCCTGATGTCCCCCAGGACAGGGTTGGCCCTCCTGGCTGCCAGGGCACTGCTCACTCCCATTCAACTTGCCATTGACAGGACACTCAGCTCCCTTCCCACAGCACTGCTCTCCAGCATCTCATTCCCCAGTCTGCCCATACATCCAGGGCTGCGCCATCCCAGGTGCAGAATTCAATACTTGCTGCTGTTACACTCCACGCAGTTGGTGATTGCCCAGCCCTTTAAATTGTCAAGGTTTCTCTACAGGGCTTCTGCCTCCGAGCAAGATGGCAGCTTCTCCCAGTCAAGTGTCATTGCCAAACTTAGTATACCTTGGAATCCTGTATCCGAGCAATCTGTGAAGATGTCGAAGAGCACCAGGTTGAAGATGAAGCCCTGTGGAACCTCACTAGGGTTGGCAGCCTGATGTCACCTCATTTGCAATAACCCTTTGTCAATAACCTTTTGCCTGGTCCATCAGCCAGTTGCTCACCCATCATGTGACGTGTTGTCCCGCTATGTGCTGGACATTTTGTTTAGAAGAATCCTGGGAGAGACAGTATTAAAATCTAAAAATATTTATTGAAATCCAAAAAATATTACATCAATTGGCTTCCCTTGATCTGCTAGGTGGGTTACCTTGTTGTAAGAAGAAAACAAGTTTGATAAGCAGGACTTTCCTCTCATGAAGCCAAGCTGGCTGTGACCAAGGATTGGAGTGTCTTTCAGATGTTTTGCAATACCTTCTAGAATAACTTTCCCATTAATTGTACCAGACACAGAAGTGAGACTGACAGGATTGTAGTTTCCATGGCCCTCCTTATAGCTGTTTTTGAAAACTGTGGCATTGTTAGCCAACTTCCAGTCAAATGGGACCTTGCTAAGACCTTGGGAATTCTAAGATTCCCAAGACCATTCAAAAATCATTGAGAGAGGCTCATGATGAAATTGGCAGCTCTTTGAGCATTCTCAGATGAATCTCACCAGACCCATAGCTTCATAGGGACCCAGCTGGATCAGCAGATCCCTTCAAAAGTTCAGGATCAACTGAGAGTTGATCGTTTTCACAGTCATGGTCCTCCAGATCAGAGCCCTGACACCCCCTTGGCCCTCAACACCACTGAAGAGAGAGGCTAAAAAAGCATTAAACATCTCTGCCTTGTCTCTGTACCCGTTTAGGAGGTGACTGTCCTCGCCTCATGAAGTGCCTTCCCGTTCCATATCTGAAGATATAATTCAGAACTGCACTCCCTAATTGTTATACTTTATGATGAGACCAGGATTTTTTTAAAAAATCAAGAAAAGAAATTTTAGGTTAGAAAAAACCTCACTTGGGTAGAAAATTAAGAAGGGGGAGAGAAAAGCAAAGTTATTGATTAAAATAGATCACAAAAAAAAGCATATATTTTAACATTTTAAAGTACAAAATCCAAAATACTGAGTTTAGATTCCTCAGTTTTTGGGAAATATTAAGTGCACTTCTAGTGCTCTCTCTCTGAAGAACTTGCAGCCTTTGAAGGACCTGGGCACATATTTTGATTGCTGGGGCTCACTGGAATGAGCATAATACCATATTTCTTGTAGTCACGATGACATACCCAAGAATGAGGAGATTTGAATTTTCAGATAATTCTGCAGTCTTGGAGAAAAGTTATACTCTCTTTCTACAGCTTTTCTTTTCATCATAGGGAAACTCGAGCAAATCATCTGTGCATTTTAAATTTAATCTGAAAGGAAAATTAATGAAAAGTTAGCTATGTGATAGAAAAAGACAAGATTTGACTATGTAAAATTTTCTTCCTCTTCAGATGTCTTTAGACTGGACAACATCCAAACTCCATTTAATTTTCTTTAATCTACTTTGCTCACTACTACAAACGTCACCAAAGTTTTATCTTTTCTCCCCTATTAAAGGGAGCAGAGGGTTTTGATGTATTATCTTTGACGTGGCCTCTGGTTTCAACTGGTAACTCTGGATAATGAAAAGGACTGTTTTGTGCCTGATTTTTCTTTGAATTTTGACGACATTCTTCCAAGCTGCTGCCAGGAAGTCTGACAAACAGTCCTCTAAAGACATTGTTACTTTTTTTTTTATACATTTATGCCAAGTCAAAAATATTAAAACAAGCATAAAAAAATATTTGTCTTTAATTTTTCATTTTCCTTAAATATTTTTCTATTTCTTGCAACACTATTTTTAAATAATATTCAGTGGTAGATATGTCCCTCCAGACAGTGAATTCTATGCTTCTATCAGAGTTTTCATCACATTTTTAAAACCTAGACAAGATGCTAAGGGCATAAGAGCCTTCTAATTCTACAGTCATTTGGTTTCACTTGTGTATTTAAGTTTTCAGTGGAAGTCTAATTTAGTGAACTCCTGTGAAATATAAATATCGATGAAAACATGTTAACTCTCCTCTTTGTGCCACAGGACTTGCCTTACATTTCTACCTAACTAATCCATAAACATGCAAAAATAAAGAATAAATATTTATAACTGAACATTTTAGCAATCCAAGTAATTCCAGCAAGCACAGAGATTATTTTGAATGGAAGACTTTTATAAATAGGGGGAAAACCAGGTTGCTTTATCTTGCATAGAGGTGGCCTAGTTAATCAGCAGTGATTACGCTGCCTTGGTCTCTCAGTTATGTTTGTTAATTAAAGCACTTTCTAATGAACATTAGCTCAATTTCCCCCATGTGGAAGGCAGGCTGGGAGATGATAGACGTCTAAACCATGATTCTTTCTCACTTGAATACTCGAGGATTCTTTCTCACTTGAAAAATCATAACTGAATTAATAGAGAGAGAAAATAGCATTTTTGTCTGCATGGCCTTATCTGCAGGGCCCCCTGGCTATCAGTGTGGGGAAATATCAATGGAGTGAACATCTCTTAGCAGGAGTAATCATCATCATCATGAAGTGCAAATCAGATAGGAAGACAAAATGCAATTAAGTAGGGTTTACAATCAGGCCAATAATTACTATTCAGATGTCTCAGCTGTACGGAAAATGCAGGATTCTGAACTGTGACTTTTTTGTTTGAATGTGAGGTTTTTCCTCCCTTTCTTGATCTCTTTTTCCTTTGAACATTTGTAAAATGTCAGTCATGATGTGGCACAGCTGAATAATTGTCATAGAGTCAAATGCTTGCAGATGGTTAATGGAAACAGAGAATTAAATGAACAGCAGTAAAGAAACTCATGCAAAATTAAAGAACCCTATTGCAAATTTAAAGGGTCACTTGGTTTCATCAAAAATCAAATAATATGAATATGTTATTCTCTGCATGAAAGACACTGTGTTAAATTGTTTTGAGAGATGAAAAATGAGCAATCAATGATATACTAATGAAATTTTTGAAGAATAATGCACTATTGAAATATGCAGCAGTTTCCAGTTAAAAACTATAGAACGAAGCCTGATTTTGGCTGCTGAATTTTGTTATTTACCATTTATTTAAATTATTGAAGTCTAGATGTAAAACACTACAGGGTTCTACAAACGAAATACAGAAATGAAGATTAAACTAAGTAAGCTTTACCGTATCCAAATAATGTTTACTGTTTCTAAATAATTTTTGAAAGTATTTTTATCAGATCCAAGTAACTCAACATTTCAGTCGACTTTATATCACCAAAGTGCAGAATCAATTTCTACCTGCATTATGAGACGAAGATGTCATCTGTCTGACATTTTTGAAAAATGTGCTTGATAAATCTTTTATAAGGAGCAAATTTATCTTTCTGGTACAAAAGTATTCATGATACCACTTATTAAGTATTACTTGGAAGTGGATTTAAGTTAAAGATACTTTAAAATGGACTCCAAATCTTCAAAACTTTGTATTCTTTAGAAACTAGTCCTTATTTTTCAGCTCTCTTTCATGCTTTCCCACTGAAGTCTGAAGTTAATAGCTCTTTCCATCTAGTAAATTATTTTTAAAGGGTTTTTTCCTCCTAATTAAAGGGAAAAAATAATTTTAAAATATAATGCGTTAATCATACACCATTAAGTATAATTTGATAACTGAAAATACTTTGAGATTGGCCAATGCCTGTGAAAGAGGATTTTCTTCCTGTAGTAGACTAAAAAGAAAATATCAACCAATCATTTGACAGAACCAGAAACAGCAACTGCCACCAAAAACATCTAGTAAAGAAAAAACCAAAACTTAATAGCTACTTTTAGTCAGATTTTTTTTTTTTTCATATACATATATCTGGACAAATTATAGTGTGTCTTGTCTCATGTTAATCATAAAATAAAAGCAATCAAAAATTTTATGTTTTCTCCTTGACATACACACCGAAAGTATACCTATGGTTTCTTGTCTGCTACAATTTCTGCAAAGTCAGTGAATTGCTTATTAAATGGAAGCAGAGATGAAAATATTGATCTTATTTCCCCATTCTAGTCAGTAAAAAGCATCTTCTCTTAAATCTTCCTGAATAACTGCATCACACTGGCTATCTAATAGAGTTTAAAGTGAAAGTTTCTTTCCCTTACTTTTAACACAAAGAGTTTCAAATAGAAAATAGATAGGGTGTGATGGATGTTCCATTGTAAATATATCTCAAATACGCATTTTGCTCCTCTGGGTTTTACTTAAAGACTTAATGTCATTTCCTGAATGGTATTGGCTCAAATATGAAAGCATCTGTATGTTTTTTAGCAGAATTGTTAACATTATTCAATTTTAAAATGACAGATATACAGTGCTTGCCGTGAGAAATCAATCTCTCACTGCAAATAAATGTGGCAGAATAATCCATACAATGCGTGTCAAAAACTGTAGACTTTTGCTGACCTATTATTCTTTATGAATATGTTTTAAAATGCTATTTCTAACTATGACTGTCATTTTGAAAATGTAATTTGTGATATATTTTTTGACCCTTTTAAGGTAGTTGTTTTGTTGGGTTTTTTCTTATAAACCATGTTATTTGTCCTCTATGAAATTCTGCAGGTTCATTTATTTTAAAATATTCATTCTGCTAAAAATAAACCTTTGTGTTTGACGGAAGAGAAATAAAAAATGGCTTTTGTTTAGCAGGTTTTACTTCAAAAATTGTGGAACTTCATAAGGAACATATATTCAGCAGTTTTATATGAATTTGCCTCTCTTTTCCTGCACCTGATGGGTAAGAGGAACTTCAGCATTGAACTACTGAATGTTTTTCAGGCTATATAAGTCCTCCTGTGTTCTTCTTTTTTCTTCTGAGAGACAACAGGAGGAGACACCAAGGAGCTAGGAATGTTCAGAATTAGACAGGAGAATTGATTCAGAGGAGATACTCCTAGTTTCATAACAGTTATAAATCAGTACCGCCATACACTGTGCCTGAAGGTTTAAGTATGGTCTCACTGAGCAAGCAACTTGAAAGAATATACATACGTGGACACTGCGTTTGTCATGTCCTCTCTTCTTTCTACTAAATACCTCTTTAAATCCAAACCCATTTCTTTCTAGCTCTGTGGGAAAACAGGTGGCTTGCTTCCACTGGTGATGGTGGACTGCAGGAACGTGACCAGCTCCGCACTGGGTTGAGTGAGAAGCTCTTAACCCCACATCTGAGAGACAGAGGGAAAAATCTGGATCTGGTGGGAAAACATGTTTTATGATGATAGCGTTTTAAAGCACTCCAGTGGCATGAAAGACAAGGTATTACTGCACCAAAAACCAGGTGGGAAGATGACAACAGAACTGGAGGGAAGTATTTCCTCATCACAAACTTTTTGAGAATTTGCCGAAATAATGCAGCAGGCAGCAGCCATGAACCTGCTGATGATAAAAATGGGGTCTTGTGGGTCAAAATAAGAATAGGGAGATTGCTCATGAACTACCCTCACGGGCAAAACAGTCTTGACTTGAGAAAGAGTAATTAAATTAATTAATTTAGATTAATTAAATAAATAATTAGATTAATTTAAAATAGAGTAGGATAGTGAGAAACAAAACTAAAATTACTTTCCCACCACCCTTCTCACCAGGCTCAGCTTCACTCATGGCTCTTCAACCTGTTTCTCCTCATGTGGATTCAGTGGAATGGGGAACAGGGATTGTCATCAGCTCATAACACTTTATCTTTGCCACTCTTTTACTTCCTCACACTGTTTCCCTGTTCTGTTGCTGGGTCCCTGCCACAGAGTCCTTCACAAACTCCTTCGGCATGATTCTTCCCCACAGGCTGCAGTGTTCCAGCAACTGCCTTTCAAAGAGGAACAGACCATCAGGAAAAGACCACTCCAGGCATAAACACAGGAGTCTTCAACTGATCTTTGTTCTAAGTGCTCGGCGTCACCCTATTGCTGCTGGAAAGAAGAGAAGGGTTACACAATAACCACTTGAAGTTATATCACCAACTACTGTTTTCAGCTGCATTAATGTTGTGATCGTGTCTTTGTGCATTTAAAATCCCTGAGCTGAACTCCCAGTAGTATATTTTATTTTCAATATCTGAAAGGATCGTTAAAACATACATTTACCACACAGTCAACAGTCTTCAGAAACGACACATCATAAAAAGAATTTCACAAGAAAAGTCAAAAAAACCATCATGACATCAGTAAATATGGACAATTTACACAGGCTCCACACCTCGTCATCTCACCACAATTTTCCCATATCCAAAAAAATAAAATTAAAATTTTAATTGCTTAGTGGAATTGAGTTGCAGGTCTGTACTTTTTGTGAATCCAATACATACTATATAAGAAACACCCAATGTGAAGTGAAGTAATTAAAATTAGGAGGAGTTATTTTTCAAAAGATTCTGCTTTCTAGGTGCATTTTGAATGGGGCTGAAACAGGCACTTACAGCACAGGAATCTTCATAGGGAATGCCAACTAAATCCCTTACAAAAACTCTAGGACACATTTTAGACAAAGTTTTATTAAAATCTGACTAGTATAACTGAGGAATTACAACCATTTTATTATCATATTTATTAAAATAGAGTTTTTAATTTGCAATATTGATTTACAATTTCTATCCCTCACAAAATAACCCCCAAATAATAGATAACTAAATAGATAAATCTCAAAATCAATTAAAAATTATTAAGAAAAATTTGCTAGGATATGTAAAATGCTTAAATGAGCACTGAAGCTTGATTTTCATTTTTATCATTTCCATAAAAACCAAGAACAACACTTTTCAATACTGGAGATAACAGAAAGGAAAAGATGCTGAAGTCTCTATTATGGTGAAAGTGTGCAAGTACGACCAAATGCCTTATTGATCCAGACAGGTGCCATTGGACACAGAACATGGTAGAAGGAACTTTAGCTACATGTTTCTGTCTTGAAACCTCTCTTTAAATAATTATAAATTAATGTAACCGACTGATAGACTATCAGATTGTAAAAGAAAAGTTGCTACGGATTTTTTTTTTTTCTAAAAATTTGCATAAAGAGTTACTACACGGAGAACTACTGTTGCATCCCATTGTAATATCCCCAAACTCTTATGGGTTTAGGATCACATAATAATGTTCATTGTCATTAAGAACATAACCAATAAGATTTGGATTCGATGATCCTTATGGGTCCCTTCCAACTCAGAATATTATGTGATTTTATGAATATTTTCTGGTAACCAGGCACTGAAAGATTTCAAAGTAGTCTAAGAATATTAACTAACCCTTATAAAGCTCCTATGAGGAGAGTTACAGAATCTCTAGTGCTCTTTTTCATTTGCTGTAATACAGCCATCTCACTCGAGAATACGAGTTTTGAAGAAATGCGTGACATTACAAAACAGTAATAGACATTGAAGGGAAGGATAGTACTGCATTACTTTGAAACTCCCTGGCAGATTTAGATAAATAGACTGTAATTAATCAGAGTTGAAAACCCACTACAATTAATGTTAATATGTCCACATATCTAAGAAATTAGCAACCATGGCATAGGCATTAGCAACCATGACAAGTGTTGCACAAAAACTTTCTCTATTTCTACAAGAAACAACAGTCATGAAATTCCTAATGTTTAAGGCAAACTGACACTGATTCCTCGTGACAGCAGAGAGGTGATAATCCACTGGATATCTTTATTATAGAAAAAAGCTACATCTTATTTCCAGTAGCTGCTTATGTCCGTAGGATGCCACCCTCAGAGCAGACAGGAGTTACTTCATTTAAATATAACAGTCATTGTTAGTCTCTGTAAGACGTCTGCCTTTCATAACCTACTATGCTGGTAAGTTATTGAATTGCATTTTTGAATTACTTCCTGTTCGTCCAATTAACACTTCTGCAGTTGCTGAGATTGTCTCCGAGGGGGATCTGGATTGCTTTTCAAATTAGCCCTCTAGCTTTACACAGGCTGTGTAAATACATAATTCTGCCTTTGAGTTGTCAAATCTCTTGCTATTTGCTGCAAACAGCTATGGCATTCTCTGGAACATCTTTTGACAGAATCACCACTCCAATCTTTTTGATAATAACAAATTGCATGATTGACTAGAACTGTAATAGCCTGAGGCATTTCTAGCCAGGCCTGAAAATTAACTAAATCTATCACTACACTGTGTGTCATTAAAACATAATTTCCTGTCATTGTCTGCCCAATGATAGGGTCACCAAGCTATTTTTAAAACACTTCAAAGCTCTCCATCCTCCTACTGATATTCCAGGATTTTCTTAACATGCACCTCCTTAAACTTTCCAGAAAAAATTATTAGTACTTTCATCCAACTTCCCAAATGATAGACGAAGTTATTTTCTTAGTTTATTTTAAAATCTGAAGGACAAGAGAGAAGAAAAACTGTCCAGAATTTTCCTGTCTCCAATTCTACCCCCAAAAATAAAATTCCACATAAACAATTCCATAGCAGCTGTGGAATTAACACTATCAGATGCAAGAGACCTGCTTTAGCTCTAGATATTTACATGTATATATAAGGATGAGGACCTGGGGGCATTCATTTTCATTGCTGAGTTTTTATTTTGGTTTGTGGGGGTTTTTGGTTGGTTGGTTTGTTTGGTTGTTGTCCTTGTTCTTGTTGTTTCTCGGTGGGGTTAAGTTTTATAATTTCTTTAAATCTTAAAACTGGGTTTTGTGGAATCAATCCTTTTTCTGAACTTCTCAACTTCCCAGTGCTTTACTGTTCCTCCTTTCATTTCAGAATCTCACCCTCTACTTTCTCCATGCTGTTGTCTGTGCCTTTCACTTGATAGATCTGAGGTATTTTTCCCTGGAGGATAGTTTTTGTTAACATCTTTTACTGAGAGGCCAGCTTCTAAAAGCTGACCATTTTCCAGAAAGATGCCTTTGCTGTTTTGTGTCTATGATACAGTTCTAATACAAAGACTGTAGCCATAGAGTCATATTAACCTAATAATGCCCTTTTCATTGTTGTATCTTATTTACTACTTATTTGCACTGCCTGCAATCTATGAAAAATAAATAACTTCTGAAATTTTGTTCTGTATCTCAGGTCATGCTTAAGTCTGTTAGTACTGAGACACAATACATCTTCCCTATACGTGTGTGTGTGTGTGTGTGTGTGTGTGTGTGTGTGTGTGTGTGTGTGTATCTATATGTCTACATTTCCCCTTGTTTTATAGCACTTACCAGCTGCATTCAATTTTTCATAATCTCCAGAATGTGGACATAAATGTTCTAGTCCCCACTTGTCTTCAGTAAACTCAGGTTGGTTTGATTCTCACATTTCTGAGTTTTGCAGTGAACTGTATTGTAGATCTAACTTTGATTTACGGCTTCTTGAGAAGTTACTAGAAGCAAGGAGTTTACTGAGTTTGTGTTTCTGGTATTCTTCCTTTCATAACTATAACGTTTCATAACTATAACGTTTCATAACTATAATATGGGATCAACAATTTCCTTCACCTATTTGCAGTACAGCATAAACAAAACCATCCTTAACCCTGAGCTGCTTCTCTCTATCTCTGCCTTGCCCTCTCATGCAGCTGGTGACTAAAGGCTGCAATAACCAGCTGTATCTAGACTACATATTTCAATATGAGGCTTTGAAAAATATTGAAATCCTGTGGTGTTTTCTTCAGCTACTCATTACCAGCTTCCAAATGCCTCTCTCTAAACTTTGGTCTTTTCCTCAGTAATTCTTTTCAGGTTTATACTAATGTCTCAGTAATCTCACATTTGCATTTTTAATTATTCTGTTCTGGTTCTTAGGTTGTACTTACTCTTCTCTGTTCTGCGTTTGCTTTATTTAATGTACCCAGTTTGTTCCTCAGTATCAGGATAATTCTATGTATAAAAAAGCATAGGTGCTATTGTTGCTTTTATATATATCTATTATTTCTCAGAAACACTTCCCTTTCTTTTTTCCCCCAGCAATCAAGTAAAGTCATTTAGATTATCCAGTTCCCATGGTCTTTGTATTTACAAGGTAATTTTCCACTCCTGTCTCTACTTCCTGTGCAGTACACTCTCCTTCTTATTTAGTCACAATATCTAACCTTATTTATTTCACTGTTCTGCATTCTGCAATACATATATACCCTGACTTTAGGTATCTGATCCACCTGTCCTGTGGGGCATTCACTCAACATGAAGATCCAGTGCTCTTAGGAATGATAATTTGTGATACAGAGAAATTATCTACTACCACAAGAATTTTCCTGCCCTCCAAAAAAATAAAAAAAGTGAGGTTAGCATAAATTAATTTTATTCCAATTTCAAATTACTCTCCACACCATTTTTTGAATATATGAGTAGGAAAATATTTCCTCTTTGCTAATATACAGCAATATGATATGTTACTATTATTCTTGAGAAGATTTCCGAGGATATCCTCAGACTTCAAGCATTGTTCCAATGTTGAGCTGAAGAACTCTTTAATCCAACTTGTTTTCTAAGTTATTACTTTTTCCCGCCAAATTAGGGCACTTACTGCCCTACTTCTCTGATCAGCTCAGTTGAACTCCCATATCTTACAGCTGATTTATAACATTTGTTGTTTTTTCTATTTCTTTGGGAAAAGGAGAGAAGGCAGTACATTGCCACTTCTATTTTTTCTTTGGTATTGGTGATACGCACATCTCCAAACTACAACAAATCCTTAAATATATTTTAATATCATTTTATAACAATTCCTTTTTCATGGCTTTTAAACCAAAGCTTGTCTTTTTAGTTTTAATTTAAACTTGTCAGTGAACTTCTGTGTAAACTTTGCTTTCTGCAGCACAAACAAATGATCAGGAAAATACAGTATGTGGGACAGATAAAAGGAAAGCCAGAAAAAATGATTAAAAAGATGTTCTTCCTGGAAACTGAGGCTACAAAATTTCACACATAGCAAACAACCACCTTTGTTTTTAATTCATTAATACTAAAAGTTTAATAAATAACTCTTTTAGCAGAATTATTCTTACTAAATAAAAAATCAGATTTACTATAGGATGGTATTTTTATAAGTTATATCAACATATTTTTATAGATTGTGTAAACCACAAGCAATTTTTGCTCCTACAATATAAGAGTATATCCCAATTCAGATAATTGCCAAAAACCCAACCAAAACCAATAATATTTTTCACTATATTGTTTCTGTGTTTGACTTCTACAGAAGTCTAGTGGTACTCCAGCATATGTGTAAAAGAGGAGATGGGAAAGATGATATAATTTTACATTGTATAAAAATGCGAAATATTATTGTCTTTTTCTCTTGCAACACGTGTGGTAGTCTGTAGCAATACTTATCAATACACTTCATTTAATGGTTTTTAAATTCTCTTTCTAACTGTTGTTTCTTTTTTTTTTTTTTTGGTCAAATAATCTGATGAGCCAACAAATTGTTAAGTACGTTTAATGATAAATAGAATTTCATAAACTGCATGGGTTACTCCTATATATATTTGTTAATAAACTGTATCAGACATGACACAATTCTCACTTGATGGTATCTGCCCAGATCAATCAAAAGAGTGAACACGCAATGAGAGTGAGTTACAGTTCAATTTAAAAGGAAGGATGCACTTTATCCAGGTCAGGACAAGGGAACACTGGCAGAAAAATGTAGAGAAGTTCTGTTAGTACTTGACATGCTGTACTTGCCATTTCCATAATAGATAAATGAATGAATGAATGAATGAATGAACGAATGAATGATCAAATAAATAAAGATATGCATAAGTAGCAATATTTATCTGATTTAGTTCATAGCCAATTGCTGTCAGTTGGGACTTGGATTTTGATGATCCTTGTGGGTCTCTTCTGATTCAAGATGTTCTACGATTTTATTACTTATGCCTTTCCAAATTACTTCTTCAGAATTCCTTCCTTAACATATGTGATTTTAGAAAATCACTAGTGGCATAATACTCACAAGCTCTTTCCACATGTTGAAAAACAGGAGCACAAAAACAGCTCTTTTGGAAGTGAATTAGGGAAGTTCTGAGTATTACATCTTCCTAGTACACACAGATGATGAATTTTCTTTTGGATGTCTGTATTCTATTGGTGACTCCAAATATTGGCATTTAAGATTTATGAAGCAGGAACGAATAATTCCTAGAAAAAAAGAATGTCTAATTTTTTTGTTTGTATGTTTTTTACAACATAATCATTAGTTTAAGTTTGCTACTACTTTACGACAATCAGCTAAAACCTAAAAGAACTGCCTGGCTGGACCACACAACATCCTACAAAGTGAGTAATAACTTTCTCAAAATAAGCCACTTGACTCTGCAGAGGCTTAAAATAAGTTCTAGGCTTTCAAATCCCAAAAAGGCCTGTGGATCGTTCCCTCATTTGTGGTCTCTTACTTATAAATTCTTTGGAGCATTATTTTGTTTCAGTAGTAAATTTTCTTTCTGAAAAGTAAGTGTATATCATTTACTGAGGTTTATACTTATGCAATCTTGAGCTACTCTTACAGTGTGCATATACATTTCTTCAGATTAATTTCAATAAAGAAATTTGAGAATGCTTGTTCAGAAGCACATCTAAACTAGACCTCACATGATTTGTCTAGTGTCACAATTAGACAGTTGTGGAAACTAAAAATTCTGGATGTGCAGTCCTTAAATTCCACATTTCCTGTTTGTATCAAAGAAAAATATTAAGGTTAAAAATACAGAGTGGTAAATTATATTGCATAGCTGACTTACTCTAAACCAAAAAAAAATTAGTTTTACAGGCCTATTCAATCACGCAACCTTGTTTACCTCATTCATCTTTTGTGCTTCCTCTGACTATTCTTGCTCATTTAATCACTCTAATAAAGTATAGATAAATTTGTGAACCAGGTTTTCAATCACAAGCCCAATGATGTTTCCAATTTAGATTTCTTCACACAATACTGTTGTAATAAGTTTACAAAATGAGGCTTGAAAATGCCCTAAGGCTACTTTTATTTTATCCTGAATGGAGTGTGTAATAGAAATAAACTTACCTATTTGTGTGGGAACACCAGTGTATTAACGTTTAACTATTTGGAAGTGAGTTAGTTACGGGACCATAGTCTCACCTTCCAAATTCCCTAATGCAGAGCCACTCATTGTATTTCTAGAGACATTATTTTTCAAAGCCCACATGAAGAGTAGATTGTAGTGAACTACAGTTTTCCAGATAAGACACTTCATAATAAATTATCATTCTTAATACTTTGAATTTGGCTATGTTTACAACATTCATCTGTAATAAATCTAAGGATTTCTGTAACAGCTTCTTAGCTTAATTATCTGTCATTTAATGGGATGTTGCAGCACAGAACTTTTCTTAAATCTAAAAGCATAGAATCATAGAATGGTTGAGGCTGGAAGGGACCCCTGGAGGTCTTCTAGTCCTATGCGCTGCTCAAGCAGGGCAACTTCAAGCCTGTTGCCCAGAGCAATGCACAGACATCTTTTGAATATCTCTGGGAATAGATGCTCCATAGTCCCCCTGGGCAACCTGTGCCAGTGCTCAGCCACTCTCACAGCTGAAAAAGTGCTTCCAGGTGTTCACGTGGATTCTTCTGTGTTCTAGTTCATGCCCGTTGCATCTAGTCCTGTCACTGGGCACCACTGTAAAGAACCTGTGAAGCATCCTCTCCTCTAGGCTGAACAGTCCTATCTCTCCGAGCCTTTTCAGTTAAGAGAAATGCTCCAGTCCCTTTGTTATCTTGGTGGTCCTTTGTTTGACTGCACCCAGTGTATCTGTGTCTCTCTTGCACTGGAGAGACCAGCACCGTACGCAATACTCCAGGTGTGGCCTTATAATACTGAGCAGAGTTCAGATAATTTGTGTCAGCCTACTGCCAACACTACCAAAAAGACATGCAGATATGTATTTACAGGCTCAAAAGCAGCCTGTGGATAAGCGCAACCTTAAGGGACTTCCATCTAGGAAAATATAGACAGTTGTCTTTACATCCACAGAGGCAGTGAGGAAGTTCTGTGTCTCAGTTTTGAGACAAATTTAAGAGAGGATACTCTGCAATGAGCAGTCTCCTCTAAAGGATTTCAACAATCCCCCGCCACCAATAGAAAATGAATACTAATAGAGGAAAGTGAAAAAAACAACAACAAACGAAAACAAACAACAAAACAACAAAACAACAAAACAAAAAACCAAACCAATGGCTTATTAACAACAGAATGCCCTCAAGGCAAGGAACAAAAGTAACTGCTAAACACCAAACTATCAGAACTCACCCCAGTCCTACCCCCCACTCCCCCCACA
>VZTF01007558.1:34303-45019 GCA_013397755.1 Cnemophilus loriae | reverse complement strand
TTTTAATCAAGATATAGCATAAGCATTCTGGCACTGTTATGCCGTTGGTAATCATATTTTACAACCATCCTGAATTCCTTAAGAGCTCTTTAAGTTTTTATACCCTGAGCTCCTCCAGTATACTCTTCTTCACTCCAAAACTCAAGATTTATATGCCATCCACATGTCATACATTGGCATAATTAAAATCAGGAAGAACAAAACGATAAACATGAAAATATTGCCCCATTCATGAACTACGTTAAGCACACATTGCTCATATATTCAAGATGGTGTATTAACTCTTTCTTTTAAAAAGAATTATTTATTCAGCTTTCTCTAGTCACAACTCCAGTCATTATGATCTATAGAAAACAGAGTTTTTGTACTCTTGGATTCTCTTTCTGCTTTTCATGCCATTTTTGGTGCTTTTATTTAGTAATATTTATAAAATACTTTTTAGAAAACAAAATAGAAAATGCAATATTTATTTTATAATTGTCTTGAACTCTACCGCTTATTGTGATATACCAGAAAATTAGTATAGATAAATCCCAATTTAATTCATAAAATTTTAATCACGTTACTTCTATTTCCTCTTCATCAGACTTCAAATGAGCGTCACCAATTTTAAAATACTTCTTTGCAGAAACTGTTTTTTTGGAACTGATTTTTTAAATAAAGTGTCAACACTTTTAAAGAATTGTTTTACAAATTGACATCATTCTTACATTACCTCTGAATTTGTGGCTTAGTTCATACAGAAGGAATACATAAAATATGCTATACACTAATAAAAAACAGATCACTGTTTGTTACAGTAATAAAGAGTGAGTGCCCCAGTTTAGGAATATAGATTGCTGTGCACTAAATTGATAATCACTGTTCCTTGGCACAGTTTTTTTGCTTTATTCACTTAGAGATGACGTGCTAGAAGAAAGAAGGTGAACTTTCACTTCTGATCATGCAAATTCAAACCTACTGTTTTCTGCTGAGGAGAGGTAAATAGCACCATTCTAAACAGAAAAAGCAAAACTGACAGAAGTTTGAGCTGAGGAAGTCGAACCCTAATTTTTTTTCAAAGGCAGTGAGTAATTGATCCACTCTTTTATCTGAGTGGTGGAATGTGTAATGTAGAAGACTTTGGGTTTTCTCAGTAGCCATTTACTACCATTGAATGTCTGAAGTCTGAAGCCAAAACTTTAGACTACTTTGATACTACAGCCTTTACTTACACTGAATAAAGCTTTCTACATGAAAAGAATATTATAAGGTTTGACTCCTAGTAATTTTTTATTATACTTAAATTTTATCCTCTTAAGTAAGGATAAATAAATGAGTGCATCATTCTGCTATATACAAACTTACTGAATGTACAACTGAACACCCCAAGCTATATCTCTGATCTCTTAATACAAATAAATTTATTGAGGAACAGAATATATATTTTTAATCACAAATTAAGAAATCGCTGTTGTTCAAAGCTTGTGAATATCTCTTTTAAATACCCAAACTCTGTATTTTGATGCCCTTGACCTGCCAGTTACACATCTCTGGCTAGTTTCTTGGTATGCACTGATTTTACATTCTTGCTGCATCGTTTATTACATCATTGACTGACTCCCTGAAAATTCTTCCCAACTGTGTAGAGGGAAAGCAATTTGTAAGAATTTCCTCACTCCTTTCTTAGTAGTCTCTTTCCCATCTCTAGTGTGCTTCCTGTGACTGCCTAGTATCTTCTTGCCCTGGATCTGGTAACTTAGGTGTTTAATTTAGCCTATTTACTATCTTTCTCCATATGAGAACAGACACAAGTCTTCCTCAAACTGATTGGGCTGAAAATTGGTACATAGTGCTTTTCTGATCACTGATGACAATTTTATCCTGCTTGTGATGGGATAATATGCCGCTACTCAATCTCTCTTTCTCTTCTGCACACTTTTGATATGCCTAAGATTCCTTTCTTCCAAATCTTTACTTCATTTGACAAAGTAATCTCATTTCCGAAGTGATCCCTTGAGTCCTCTCCAAAAGCCATCGCTAGCTTGCTTCTTCTCATTAGCCAATAAAGATTTCATTTCAATTTTGCCAGTACGCACAATACCTAAAGCAATATATACTGCCTTAATATTTCTCTATATGTCAAAATATACTGATATACTGTAGGTCAAGACATAGACCAGCTAACAGAGAAGCATTTCATTGGTTTCAATAGAAGTATTCTTATACTATTGTGTAGAAAATCATCCAGAAAAGAATGCTGTTATCCAGCAGGTGCTGATTACTCCTCTTCTGCAACTCTGACTCTTACATTGCCAGAAAAAAAAGACATGCTTTATTTTCTTGCTTCAGGTGTCACGAATGTTACCCTCGGACAACATCGGTACACCCTGATGTATTACCTACTGGTTTTGCCAGCTCTATGGTTTTGTACTCTCAGCAACAGTTTTTGCTTGAGGCCCTCTTAGGCAAGCTGAACATACTTTGGCTGGAAAAATAAATAAAATAAAATAAAAATTACTGTGAAAGGAAACAGATTTTATCAAATTGTTGTAGGTTTCTTGCATTAGATATTGTCATGACATCTCATTCAGCTCTTCTCTACTTGTGACGTCTAACATAGGTGCACTTCAGAATCATCAGAAATTTCTTCAGAATATGTCAAGAAATAAAGTAAAAATAGTACATAGACTAACACAATGGTTAAGAGTCTATGAATTTAGAAGTCATTATTTTCAAAAGACAACAGATAAGCCTGATAATGAGTTTTAAAAAATGAAAGGTGCAACTGCATTTTAAGGAAATGGATCAAGTTAGAAAGAAATCTACTATTCCTATATCTCCTTATTTTTCATTTTAATCACATAATTAAGCTACTCTGAAACAAAAACTCTCATTAAGATTAAGAATAGTGACCTTTCTTCTCCTACTTTCATTACAATTAAAATAATTTGACCTCAAGTGAAAAAACATTGTCAGATAACTCATGATTCCATTCTTAATACTTCTGTAGGGTTGGTGTATTTTTTTCTTCAATAGCTAATCTTGTTTTAATTCAGTTACTCACAAAAGCAAATACCTTTTTGAATTAGTAAATTAAAAAAGAGATTTTCAGAGCTCCTTATCTTTCCAGTTTTGTTATCCCGTCTGTACATGTCTTGAAAGGAGCTAAGATATGTATGATGCTAATTAATTTCATACCACACTGGAACAGTTAAGCCAGGTATTCAAATCCTTTTCCCAATTCAAATACATTCTAAAGCTTAAAGTGATTAGTGCTAATGAGTAACTTGATTTACTTTAAGTCAATTAAACTGTATTTAATTCAGTTACATGAAGGCACTCTAGTAGTCTTTGAAAATACCTACAACAATAATATCCATTTATTTAAGGAAAATATTGTGTAACAAATATTGTTCAGTACATTGTAGAATCACAAAGGGATAACAACTTCTAGAATCTTCCACTAGCCTCTGTAAAAGATGATGGCTAAAAACAAATCACAGAACAAACAATGAACGGTGAAATTAACATATAAAACATAATTTCTGATCGAACAAGAAAAGCTAGATGACACAGTTTACAGCTACAGCATAAACAGTGAACAATAAAAACAATTTTCAAATGGAATAAATTAGAAGCTGGTAGAAAAGGAAGAGTCAAAACAAAACTTAGTTATGTAACCTGTTTCATATTTCCCTCAAAAGTTTGCATAAACTGTTCATGCAGCAAATAAAAAATATCGACATTTCTGTTATTACCTGTCTCTGTACATACAGCATATGTGCTGACATTAAAAGTCCATGTATATGCAAGTGAAAAATATAAACCCATTTCTCATTTTTATGAAAGCCTGAATGTTTTATTCATTAGTAACAACTAAAACTTCAAACTGTAATTTGGATGCACTGGCTAGAGCACACAGCTTCAGAGTGGTGTTCTATAGGTATCGAGCTACCCTTTTTACTTCCCCAAATCAAAAAAACACTTTACACCCAGTAGTAAGTGGTACAGCCTCTTCATAACTGTGCAGAAAGTCCTCCTTATGTGGTCAAGATGGGACAGTGCTTCCCTTAGGTAACTTTTTGGCTTACTTCTTCTTTCTTCTTTTGTTCTTTCCTATTAAAGAAAAGACCGACATACAAAATTGGTTCATTATCCTTAATTTTCCTTTATTAAAATATTTTAGTAAAGCATAGGAATCATATGGAGTTCTCTACATAGCAAAAGTCTGAGAAATCATTGAGGAAAAGTAGTAAGTTGTCATGTCAGCTACAATTGAATTGAAACTTTGTCTGATTTCCTGCATGCTTGTAAAACCAAAAAAAGAAAAAAAAAAAGCCAAAAACTCCCACAAAAACAAACAAAAATAATCCATTCTGTGTGAGTTCAGAGATTTACAAAAGGATGAATGTACCTGTCATATTTTAAGAAATTTATGTATTTATAGCTTTCTTGAGTGTGCAAAGAGGAGACGATACACCTATAAAAATGTAATAAAAATCAGTGTCAGAGAAATAACTTAAAATTCAGGGAGGAGAATAAAATCAGATCATTGGAATAGGGTCAAAAAAGCAAGGTAGAGAAGAAATGGATGCCATGTGTGGTCTGAATATGGCCACTTAACATATGAGTCAGCAAACAGCCTTTAAAAAAAACCCAAAAACAAGAAAATGAGAATGTAATAAATGTGTTTGACCTATCAAGCTACGTATTTTTAATTTATTTGCAATGTAGTGGTTATGTACAATTAGTGGTTATGTATTTCAATATTTTGGCTACAATACTTGGATAAATTTAGCCTATGTTATGCCAAAGAAGCATAACATATGTTTAGCATATGTTATGTTAAAGAACATCTCCAATGTTCTTTCTTAGCTCTCTTCAGGAAAGTATGGTGAAATAAAGGAAAAGTGTAAATATAGCCTACAATGGACCATCAACAATGACAGATTGTAAGGGAACACTGGCTATTTCATAGGCTTATATCTTTTACCAGTAAGGAAGTGTGTGATGTTGCTCTTGTCTTTACACCACCGGAGGATAAAAGGAACGTATCAAGGACTTCAACTTGCTAGATATTAACTCGGAATACCACACAGCTGGTACAAACAGGTCCAGAAGATTCTTACTACACCTGGATGATAACTTCATAGCACAATTGACAAGGGAGCCAACTAGGAAAGATGCCCTCCTTGATTTGTTGCATTTTAAGAGGGTCCCTTGATTTGTTGCATTTTAAGAGGGTCTTGGAAGTGAAGTGACAACTGGTCTTGGCCATAGCAAACATGAAGCAATACAGTTTAAAATATCTGGTGAGGAGGTGAAGTCCCAGCAAAACTTCAGTGCTAGACCTGAGGAGAGCAGACTTCAGGTTGCTCAGAGAATTGGTTGGTGAGATCCTGAGAAAACACCTTAGAAGATGCTGGGATCCATCAGTGCTGGTCACTTCTTAAGCATCATCTCTTAAAAGCACAAGAGCAGGGAAGTTGAACATGAGTCAGCAGTACCCTGGCAGCCAGGAGGGCCAACCATGTCCTGGGGGACACCACGCCAGCATTTGCCAGCCAGGCAATGGAAAGGATTGTCTTGCTCTGCTTTGTAACAGGGCAGCCTCACCTTGAGTCCTGGGGATGGTTTTGGGCACCACAATATAAGAAAGACATTAAGCTATTATGGAGTGTCCATGAAGACAGTGAAGGGCCTTAAGAGGAAGCATTATGAGGAGTGGCTGAGGTCACTTGGTCTGTTCAGCCTGCAGAGGAGGAGACTGAGGGGAGACCTCATTGCAGTCTGCAACTTCCTTGTGACAAAAAGACAAGTTGCAAGCACTGATCTTTTCTCTCTGTGTTGACCAGTGACAGGACACAAGGGAATGGCGTGAAGTTGTGTCAGGGAAGGATTTGGCTGGATATCAGAAAAAAGGTCCTTCCACCAGAGAGTGGTTGGGCACTGGAACAGGCTTCCCAGATCAGTGGTCACAGCACCAAGCCTGGCAGAGTTCAAGAGGTATTTGGACAACTTTCTCAGACCTGATGCGACTCTTGGGGCCTGTGCAGGCTGTGAAATTATTGGCCTGAATGATCTTTGTGGGTTCCTTCGAACTCAGGACATTCTTTGATTCTATGAGTTGTCTAAAGCTAGAGGTGCACTTTAAGGAATGTAATGAAGTATCTTTCCTGTACCCATGAGAGTGCAGAGACTAGTCTTGTTCACTGCTATGTACCAGTACAGATTACCTGCTTTGCACTCTATGAACAATCTATATGCACACCACCAGAAAAGTACAATGACAGCTGTCTGAGAGATTGACTTGGCACCATTAACATTTTGTAGTGGTAATAAAGGAAAAGCCATCACACATCACATTTTGAATTCAACACACTTGCACTAAACAGCATTTCAAAACCTCTAGTTTGTTTGTTCTTCTTGATCTCATGCCAAGAAAGCAAGGTGTTTGGTTTCTTATGTTGTAGTATATGAAGAAAACCCTAATTTATACAACTTGCTGCAATATGACAATCAGAAAAAAAAAAGAACAAACTAAAATAGCTCCAATTGTCTTCACTAAACTTCCTTTAAAGACATATGGAGACTCTAGAAATATAGCAAACATTTTTTCCTCCCATTCCTCACAATGTAAGTCCTCGTAATATAATAGCAATTGGCGTTTTACTCCACAATGTGAACACAACCACCAAGCGAAACTGAGAAACTTTCTGAAGATTTTATTTAAAAGAATTTCAGACACTGTGATGAAAGCATGTGAAGTGTATACAGCATCTTATTGTTAAATTCTGGTCTGCGAGTCCTTGATATAATTTAACATTTGTCTAAAATCTCAAATAAATAAAGCAGATACTTATATTCCCCAACTGAATTTATCTCAAGATAATTCTTTGTTTAAAATATCTGTTTGTATTCATGTATTTCTACATTTCAAAGAATAATATACCTGAAACTGATTTTGAACTCTGTGTCTGGACATTCCTTCCCAGACTGGGGACACCCCTAAAGGTTACTCCTGGAGATGGAGTGAAAGAGATTTGCCTGTGGTCATTTGTATGGATGAGTACTATCAATCTTTAGTCTTACTCTTTGTTTGGTTTGTGGGTTTTGGTGGTGGTGGTTTTTGGAGTTTTTTTTGTTGGTTGGTTTTTTAAAATATGACTTTTGCTGTACCACATACCACGCTATTACAGTGTCTACCAAAACACTTCTTTGAGATTTTTCATTACATTTCTTACAATAAAAGAAAAATGCTATATATGACTGCTTCAAATTACAGATGTAAACTCAGACTGTGTTAGATTTAGCAGCTTTGAAGCTCATCTTCCATTGTGTTACTCAGACTCCCTGAGGCTGAAAAAAATCCACAATAAATGGTACTTTGGAAGGTGTTTAACTTTTTAAAGCAATACATAAAGATGTTAGGAATAGGGTTGATATGAAGGTAAGACAGATATCACTGAAAGAGCTAAGCAAATGTCAGAGTCCAATACTCTCTCAGCAGATTCTATTAGATATTCCACATGTGGAAGGTGCGATCACTAAAATCAACTTTACTCATTTGAAGATAGTTGATATTACATTCTGATTATACATATTATATTCTGATTTTACAGATTGGTACAGAAAACCCCAATAAAAATTTAAAATACTGTTACCAAAATATAGCAACTGCAAGACCCAGATGAGATACAATACCAGTGTGACTCCCGTTACTGTTCTCCACAGGCTACTCACCATCACAACTCTGAGGGACTTCAGTCTCTGGGAAGACAGGCTAGCTGAAAAAATGGTTGAAACCAGCTGAAGCCCACTCCTCTCTTTGAAATTCTTTTCTAGTTGTCTGGATTTTATGCTCTGCATTCGGCTGAATCACACATTCACTCCTCCTATGCCGAGCTGGCTAATTAGGAGACATTTATCCTAATTTAATGAAATCAATGAGAATAATTTACACCACTGATCCACTCAACTGTAGTAGAGATAGCTGATGTGCTACACTCAGGAAATCTGATTTAGTGGAGAGATACAAAAAACATATCACATAACATAATACAGACCTAAGTTATGCAAAACCTTTTACCTGAAATAAAGTTCACTTTTTGGTCCTTTTTGTTTCAAGATAAAATGAGGGATTTGTTTGCAACAGGTGTGTTGCCACACCCTGCATTTTTCCCTGAGCTTAAAGAGCATCTCTTGAGCATGTCACTCATCTGAGCCTAGCACATGGACTGAGTGTTGAAAATACAGCTAAAACCAGCACAGTTTTCAGTCAAATGTAGAGGACCTGTATCTTTTGTCTTGTTTAAGCACTGACACAAACAATTTGTTTAGCTTCTGCCCAGAATGAGCCCTTGTTCCCTCCACAGCTTTGACAACATTTTGAGCTGGCTCTGTAATGTGTCATGGTAGTGCCTGCATGCCTTGATCCTAGACTTTCTTTTAAATCCTCGAGGACAAATGAGAAAAAAAATCTATGTGTTGTGACCTGAAGAGTTTGTGCTCACTTTAGTGTGTTGAAGAAAACTGCCTTAGATTTGAAAAGGGAACAAAACCAATTCCAGTTAATTAGAGGCATACCCACTCCAAAGCTGGCTCATTGAGCTCACGTCAGTTCTAGCTCCAGAATTCCGCAAAAGGGAGTGATGTCCAGTTCTAGAAGTCCTCAAAAGGTTGGTGTCGTGTGTGCCACAGTGCATAGTGCAGCCTACAACAGCCTTTACAGCAATACAGAGGAGATCCTGAATTCTAGCAGGACTTTGAATGAATGGATGCCAAGGGGAATCAAAGAAAAACCTTATAAGTGGCTGGAAAGACCAAAGGAAAAAGTGAATTCCAGCACTGGGAGCACGTACTGGAAGAGATGTCTCATTATATAGTCAAGACCTCAAACTCTGCCTGAGGATTTCTTGCTTCCCAAATACAATTTATTAAGCTCCTGCTTGCAGATGAGGAAGTGTTTCTCGGACAAACACATAATTAAATAACAGTGTCTCCTTCCTCTTCACCTTTTCTGATATTTCTGGACTGTTATTTATTTGGGTCCTTCTTGCTGAGCCAACAGGAAGCAAAGTTGAAATCCAAAAAATAAAAAAGCTGCTCCTCTCATCTCAGCTTCTTTGTGTATCATTTAAATCTTGATAGTCTTTCTTAAAACGGCGTTAGAGAACAGAATGGCAAAGCTAGGGCGTGGCCCTGTGTGACAGTGGCCCTATGTGACAGTGGCCTTGTGTGATGCGGTGGCCATAAGAACCAGAGGCCATTGTGACGCAGGGCCTCACCCTGACAGCAAGGGTGTTTAAGCAGTGGAGAGCCCTGGGGTGCCCAGTCCTAGGCAAGCACCTCTCTCAGGCAACAGCTCTCCAGGGCAACAGTGACAGGTCTGCAGCAGAGGACACCCCAGGCCAGCATGGAGGAGGAGCGGCCAGCAGCACAGCCAGCCCAGGCAGGCCACGTGCCTGTATCAGCTTCCCCAAACAGGGATGCAGATGCAGGGACAAGCCACCAGCAACAAGCATCACAGCACGACCAAGCAGAGCTGTCACTGCACATTGAGTGCCACCAAAGCACTTCGTGGCTGTGGGGTCACAAGAAGCACGGGCCTGTTTTGAAGGAGGTCATCGTGTCCTTCAAGAGGAGGCCTGCAGAGGAGCCGCACAGGAGCTTCCGGGCCCACGGCTCGTGGGAAGCCACCCTGCCGCAGCAGCAGCGGGGCCTGGAGGACAGAGAGCCACGGAGCCAAGGACAGGGTTCCTCACTGAGGCGCTCCGGGGGTCTCAATGACACACCTGGGCAGATGAGTGCCAACAACAGAATGAGACAGCCTGAGACCAGATGGGACAGGGCCAGAAGCCTCCCACAGACTATCGGCTACACCCCACCACAGCAGCCACAGGTGATGCGTAGAAGGTTCACTGAGGGCACCATAAACCATCAGGTGGTACTGGAGCGGCTGGGAGCCCAAGCTGCAACCAGCGAGCCAGTGGCCTGGGCCAAGGAGCAGGAGTGTGAAGATGCCATTGGTCCAGAGCTGTCTGAGGAAGAGCAGTGGGAAGACGCCTTTGATGTTGAGCTGCCCGAGGAAGAGGAATGGGAAGATGCAGTAGACACAGAGCTGTGCCAAGGGACAGATGGCATTGGGTCACCTCCTGTCCATCACTGGGTCAGTTCCTTGGACCTGGAGGACAACAAAGCAAGTGGCACACTGGAAAGACCTCGGGACAAGGAATGTCCGTTAGACAACGAGCATGAAGAAGAAGACAGCCCAGCCATTGTCACCCCAGCAGCTCAGGAAGAGCTCTCTCTGGCGGGTGAGCAGGCAGCAGCTGGCCCAGATCCAGGCCAAGCCCTCACCTACACCATCCCTTTCTCTACCTTCCTGGATGCCCTGGTTGAAGAGAGTCAGATATGGCGCAGGAAGGCACTGAGGATTCTACAGGAGGCCTTAACTGCCGCCCAAGGAAAAGGAGAGCAAAAAAGGCAGCACCCAACAGGCTGCAAACCACTTCTGCCAGAGCCAGCCCAGTCCATCAGGGCTGAGGGCCTGGACAAGGACCACCCTGTGAAACAGGAACCTGGACAGAAACTGGAAGAAGCAGAGCCAGACCTGCAGCTGAGCATGAAGGAAGCAACAGAAGCAGGAACACCTGCAGGACCTGCCTTCAGATCTCTTTCTCCCACACTCATCGATGCCCTGGCTCGAGAGAGACGGACGGCCGTCTTCAAGGG